>JAGDQP010007061.1:0-21361 GCA_022664845.1 Lepisma saccharinum
GCAGTAACAAACGTTCGCCATTATATTCTATCCTGGGCAATATCAAGTCAGTTTTCATCACGAACACTTACTTCTCGAAGATCTCTTCTAATATTGTCCTCACAACGACGTCTCGGTCTTCCCAATGGCCTTCTACCATCCGACCTTCCAACCAGGATAGAATATAATCTTCGTTTTTCTCCCATCAGAGCTACATGGCCTTCCCATCTTAGTCGTCGTTATTTCATTATTTTTACAACATCTGGTGAATCGTACAGTCCGTGGAGTTCTTCATTATGCAGTCTCCTCCACTCTCCAGTCATCTCGTCGCGTTTCGGCCCGTATATCTTTCTCAAAACCTTATTTATGTTCATCTGCTAGGGTCGTACTCCAACTTTCGCAACCGTAAAGTATTACTGTATATTTTCAATTTCAATTTCCTTGATATTAATCGCGATGCTAGAAGTTTTTGGACTGATTAGAAACATGCATTCCCCGATACTAAGCGACTTTTTATTTCTACCGTGACCTCATTTTTGCTTGTTACGTACACAGTAAAAAATAGTTGTGTTAATTCAACACAATGCGGTGTCCCAGCGTGACTACCACTTTTGTGTGTTAAATCAACACAACACACGGTGTTGATTTCGGTACTGGAAGAAAAAAAAGTTACGGCTCCAGCTAGACTTGAACATAGGATGCTTAGTTAGAAGGCAAGCGTCTTACCGACTTCGCTAAATCGTCAGACGAGAAGAAAACTAGATTGAAACAATATAGAAGATAAAAAATGTTGCTGAACCCCAAACACAAACAAAGTTACTCTCACGACTTATGCCATGATTTAATCACTTTTCCGTTGGTCAGTTAGGGATCACAATCCCCATTTATTGAGAATATGTTCCATTTCTATGAAAGCAAGCGCAGAATTTGACGTGTTACTACGATAAGAAAGCAGTAATGCTGCTCAAGTGCTAGGCTGTCGCCATCTTGCTTGCTTTCATAGAAATTTAATATTCACAATGAATGGGAATTCTGGTTCTTAATTGACAAATATGTGATTAAACCATGGGATAAGTCGTGCAAGTAACTTGGTTTGTTTTGGGGGTTCAGCAAACATATATTTGATCCCATACACTGTTTAAATCTAAAGTGTAGTCGTTTAATTCAAATGTTGTTCAGTAAATATCGTTTGCATCTGTTGCTTTTTCTATCTAACGATTTAGCCAAGTCGGTAAGACGCTCGACTTCTAATTGAGCAACCCATGTTCAAATCTCACTGTTGCCAAAACCTTTTTTTACAGTACCGAAATCAACACCGTGTGTTGTGTTGATCTAACACACAAAAGTGGTAGTCACGCTGGGACACCGCATTGTGTTGAATTAACACAGCTATTTTTTGCAGTGTATGCTCCCAAGTATTTAAATTTGTTTACTTTCTCTATGACCTCATCCCTAATTATTATGTTTTTATTTCCTTGATTCCTTGTGTTTTGGCTTGTTATCATGTATTTTGTTTTATCTATGTTTATCTGTAGACCTACCTCATTGTACGCTTCTACTAAGACATCGGTGTTGCTTTGTAGTGCATCTCGAATTATTTCATCTGCGTATACACTTAGGCGTGTTAACAGGATATTACTTAATATCTTGTAACAGGTTGGAAGTAGCGAAATTCCGCGGTAATTATTACAGTCCGATTTATGGCCTTTTTTTGTAAATTGGAACTATTATTGAGGTTTTCCATTCCTTTGGGAGCTCCTTCTTTCTCCATACATCACTTATCAATTTATGTAGTTCCTTGATTAAAATAAAACAATTAGTTCACTTTTTCTAGGAATGTTATATGTATCAAATACAAGCAACACGTTTTGTTTCTACTGTTAAAGGGAACTTACTATCGCATATTATACTTTAAAAATCGCACTTTTGTGAGTATTTTGATATTTTAGGAAAACATATCAAATAGGAACAACATCAATTTGGGAAACCATTGTTTTTGCTACATTATGGAATATTAAAGGAATTTTCTAGTAATAATTATGTTTTTACTTTTAGCATTTTATGTAGCCAAATGACCTTATGGGTACCCATAACTTTCGAGACGTTTAACTCAAAAACATATTGGTCTCCGCATCTAATATATGTACCTGAGAGCAAGAACCGCGAAAGTCACAAACCCTTGTTTTCGAGAAAAAAGAAAGAAAAAACTTCTTTTCAAATAGAAACTAAATGGATAAGCGATATAAAAGACTTACTTTTTTACGTTACATAACACGTTTACAACAAGAATCATACAACTATTATGTGAGACCTTGCGAATATTGCACAAAAATGCATTAATCACGTTTCAGCCAAAATTAGACTTACGCTATGGACTTTCGGCCAAAATTGGATTCTCAAGTACAGGTGGACGGGTGGAGATGGGTATTTTTGGTATGCTTCGTGATCGCACAGACACTTCCGAACATTTCCCTTGTTCTCACAGAAAGGGAAATAAATGTGAGATAAAAATGAATGAAGAAGGACCAAATGTTTAAGAACATGACGCTTACGCAAAAGCAACAATCATTTTTTTTATTATTTATTTATTTATTTATTTATTTATTTTTTTTGCAATCATGTGAACAGTAATGTTAAAGTATTCAAGAAATGTGTTTATTTAATTTTAAGATGGTAAGTTTTCAAATTTATTTATTAATATTTTTTTTTAAGTAATATCACGAGATTTTAAAAAATCTACGTATGTTCAGAACTATTTTCAAATATTAAAAAAAATATATTTATTAAAACATGTGATATTTCCAATTTAAGATATTTTCAAATTATTTTTAAATGTTTAAAATAATTTTACATCATCTTCTGGGAAAATAATAAAATTTCATTTGAAATGATTTTGAGATATTATTCTAGAAACATTTTTCCAGATTTTTCTACTGGGTAATAATAATAATAAGAAGAAGAATGCTAATAACAGGAAAAGAATGAGATTTGCAAAAACATAATATCTATATATTATTGTCTTTTTATCCCATAGGTAGCACATTTTCGAAAATCCAAATGTGAAATATGGGGCTTCCAATTTGAAATATGATTTTACTACGCAATTATCATTTCATTCATCATAATTAAGCAATATAGCTTTTTAATCATAATTTTCGTACGATAGATTTAATGTTTAGAATTGTACAGCAGAAAAATAATTAACTTTCTACGATTTCATGGAAATTATTCTGTTCATAACTTTTCTGTTGTAAACTATTTTAGTGCTTTCTAGAGAGTCTTTTAGGATAAATCCTATTCTACAACATACGAAAGTTGCATTAAAATTGTCCGCAAGATTTAAAAGAAATTCAAAGTCATATATTTTGTTAAATTTTATTAACCCTTTCATCCCATTGTACAGGATTGAAACTGCATTACCAAAGAACAAAATACTACTAATTCACTTTCAGGTTTAGTAAATTAAGAACAAAAACCATTTAATGTAATACAATTGACTTAGAAATTTAGGATAGCAGTTGTCGTATACACTCTGTAAAATATTGATAAAATTAGCTTTCTTTCTACTCTGTGAATAAGTTCCAAGTATCCAGCAGGTCAAGTCACGTACCACTGAAGAAATATTGAAAAATTAAAAATGAATTGCCTAAAGTTAATGCGCTAATTAAACAAGAAACTCAAAATGTTCGTTAATGTGTTTCAAATTATCTGTTATGGTATTTTTTATTGTTTCTATTGACACATTAATAACAAGGTTTGATCTGAACATTCGGTTATTAAAGCAAGGCAAGTTTGTAATCTCTGCTTTTCCAGTTAACGAGGTGGAAAAGAAAAAAAACAAGGCAAGCAGTTAGCAAGTCAGTAAACAGGACTTTCTGCTTCTGTAGAATATTGATGTAACGGTTCATTGCAAGTCCCTGACCGATAGCTGTTGTGTCAATCTGTGAGGTCTTAGCGGGAAGCTGTACCTGAAGCTCATCTATATGACTGAAGAAGACCTTGCCTACCCTGGCAAGTACAACAGAATGCTCCTCTTCTTTTCTTTTACACAAATCCAATGATGTTCCTTTTACTTTCGAAGTAAGGTGTGTTATTACTTTCGGTACTGCGAGGGCAAAAGGGATCAGAGAGACCTACTCTCTTACTCATTACAGGTGAACAATGAGTTTGGAAAGATAGGAGGAAGCAAAGGTGGAATACAAAAGAAATACAAAGTTATGTTCCTAAGATGAGGACTACTTCATAAGAGAGGAGATAAAACTCACGTAGGTGCGTTCTTTCCAGCTTAGGAGTCCAGCAATACCAACAATAGGATTCAGAAAGGATGCGTACCTGCCTATGAAAAAAAACAACAAAAAACTTGTAAACTTTATTTTGTATGGGCCATTTTTAGTAACTTTGACTTCGGCCCGTCACGATTATGAATGCGATGTTAGTTAAAATTCACATCCATGCCTCAGCCGGGATTCGAACCCGCGGCCTTCGAGTCACTGGCTTACCACCCCAACTCACACAGATACCAGGTCGGCTCCTGCCTATTTGGTCGTACATTATGTTAAAAATACAGTTCCTAGTAAACTTCTGAACATGTCAAAATGCAGTCAAAAGGTCTGTAGTTTCGAAAAACTAGTATTTTTTCGGAACAAAATAATGACAAAGTTCGAGTTTTTATGATGTATTTAAAATTTTAATTTGGTTATTTTATAAATACGGATTTTTTACCGACTGGATGAGAAAAAAACTTTTCTGTGAATATGTTATAGGTGACCCAAAGTCGCAGGGTTAGCAAAAACATGTTAAAAAAAAAGTTTTTTTTTTTGTTTAAATACTTTGCTTTATTTATTTACATTACATATGGATAGAAATGTTTGTTTCTCCTACGGAACCTACAGCTACAGCTTAAAGTGAAATCCGAACCACTATTCGGTTTGCACCTGAGAAAAATTGTTCTCCACCTGGACTCGAACCCGGGACTCCTTGATTACAAATGCGATGAGTCAACCAACCCATCCACGGAGGACACCTGATAGAAATATGTTGTACTGATCTTGCATACTTGTGAATATAATTATTAAGAGTCACTTCAGAAAAAAAAGATACACAACTGCACACAACTGAAATCACTGTACAGAGTTATACTAATTCTATGGTTTACGGAACTCGCAAGTTTTATCACCGCAGTAACAAACGTTCGCCATTGGATTCTATCCTGGGCAACATGAAGCCAGTTTTCATCACGAACACTTACTTCTCGAGTTATACACATTATTAAAATAAATGGACACTTTCAAAAGAATACAGCGTACAGATCTAATTTAGTCCAAGCTAGTTCATTGTGTCAGAAATACACAGACTTCATCTGCATATCAATAAAAGAAGTGAATAAAGATAGTACGAATTATTTGAGTTCACTCTGGCTCTGAACCGTCCATATATTAACAAAATACAGAAAATACTTTTGATTTCAGTAAATTCGTTTCCTGAGGTATTTATGAGAAAAAAAATCTTGTACGGAATTTCGGGGTATTTTATAAATACTAAACATTATTAGAACAAAAGAATTTAGATTTTCTGCTTTGACTGCAATTGCAAAATAATAATAATGTACGTCACTGGATGCAGTCGATAAATTTTGCTAACTTTTATCAATATATTAAAGTAAAGTTAATTTAGGCTTCTCTATGAAACAACAGGCATTCAGGCATTACAATTTGGTTTCGTATCTTTTGTTTAGGCTTAACGTCCTTATGTAACAGCAAGGTTATGATGATATGGGTACTGATTAGGTTAGTTTAGGTATGCTGCGACCCCATTTTACCATGTCTTCTAGCCAGCGACCCACAATTATTTTAATATTTTCTTTTCATTTCAAAACATGACAGCTGCCCCATAAGGAAAACTCGGCGGGCCTCCGGTGGCCCGCCTTCATGGTTGGTGGGCCACCGGCGTTGGGCCACCGGCGGCCCGCCGAGTTTTCCTCATGGGGTGATTTGCTGTATTTGATAATAAATATCCTAATTATAATATCCAAAAGCAATTTTTAAAAAAAATGTGCTTTCAAACAGCAACCAAAATGAAATGCCTTCTTGCAGTTTGTTAGTTTTAACCTACAAAATCATAGTTAAATTAATTCTTTACCTCCCCTCGCGACCCAAACGTTGAGAAACCCTGGGTTAGATTGATTCAAAGATGTTGAATGCATGGATATTAGGTTAGGCTTAATTCAGTTACGACATATTGAGTTAGGTTGAGTTACTTTGTTTTACTTTAGATTAGGTTATGTAATTACGCATAATGCTTGTATTTCGGGAAAATAAACAGTTCCAAAGACTAATCATATTGTACGCGTAATAAGAACGATATATTACCAGATATTATTCAAGTCAGGTTGGTTTACTGCATCTTTAAATTCGAGCAATATGGTAGATTGCTTTTGTTTGTCGAAATAGAATGCAACTTGCAATAAAAGATGGCAGAGCGGAAAATTTAGGGAACTAATTGATATTGATAAATTTTATGACTGGAAACATATTGTTTTGTAATTAAAGCAATCTTTACTCTACTTAGGTAGATAGTTTGATGCAAAAGTTTAGTAACAGATATTTTCATTGATGTTTACCTGTTTGAAGAGAAAACAGTCAAGTAATTTGTATGACCATTGAACCATTGAGTAGATATTTACTCAATGATTGAACCGAAAATGGCAGTTGAGGTTCACTCAATAGAATTGAACATTTTTTTGTAAAACGTTCATATATTAAAGATTTTATCTTCTGACCAAAGATTTTTGATTTCTACAAGAGGTTTGAGTAAACACTCGAACTACCTAGTGGAGTAGCCCTGCTGTCAAAGACTGGTGTAAAAACCCGGGTAGAGGGCACCCAGTTTATAGAAACATTACAAGTATATTCAAAATATATGTATGACGTCATCAGTATATGACAACTATATTACGACTCTTAGCAATGAAGGACAAGACGTACTGTTTACGAACCACTACTCGGTTTGCACGTTACAGAAATTCTGTAGCACCATCGAGAACCGAACCCTTGATTACAAGGCGAAAATAAAACTTTACGCAGATGGTTTAAAATGTGGAATCGTCACCATAAAGTTCACACTATTTGTGGCATTTTTGCTTTTATTCTTTAATTATTATTATTATTATTATTTTGGTTTAAACCAATTAAAAATAAAACACCTGGACACCTTGGTTTAAGCCAGCCAACCCTGCAAAGTCGTATTATAATACCGAAACAGGAAAGTGTTGAAAATAATAATAATAATAATAATAATAATAATAATAATAATAATAATAATAATAATAATAATAATAATAATAATAAAAAAAAAAGACACACAAATATTCTGCATCAAAATTTCCTGTACCGATACTTCCGGATTCCAAATGAAGTAGCAGCCTTGTGATACAGTAACATCGAAAAATATAAAACTGCAACAGAGTTTTCTAAATCACTACTTTATTTTACGTGTTTTAATTGCAGATAAATGTAATTTAGGGTTTTTTAGCCTTATTTTCAAATATATAATAATAAAAAAAAGTCCTCAGAATGTGGCCACGCGATTACTACGTCCACCATCTTAATAGAAAGTAGTTCTCGCCACAAAGAATGACGAATATCATATCTTCAGGCATGTAAAGTTTTCATTAAAAGAAAAATAAAGGGTACATACAATATAAAACAAAACAAACAAGAAAAAACCTCTAGAGGCGACGTTCGCAGAGCAAATTCCGCTCAAGGTTACTAAAATGTTCTGCAATTTAACTGACCATGGTATAAATCTTTTGGGGCTAATTCCAACCCAAAGTTCCCAATGAAGCCATACAGGCGAAGGAATTTTTGTAAAAAGATTTCACGAATATTTTCCTTTTTAAAAAGCACGATGGAGAAGATAAATGAATGTTCCTGCTTGAAGTTGGTGGTATCTTTTCATTCAGGTATGTGTGGAGCCGGGAAGAAGAATGGATCTGTCTTCTTGCCTTCAGGGCTAAAGCGGAACGTCGAAAGGTATGCAGGCAGCAAAGTTTTCTGAAAGCTTTTCCCCTCGGAGCGAAACAACGACCCACTGACTCTGGTTGAACTCACTAACTCAAATTCACCTGCCTTTACCTACCTGTACGACAACAAAACACAGACCAGTCAAGTTCGTTCGATTCTTCTTTACAGGTGAAAAAAAAAATAACATTCAATTTAACAAATGAAACAAACAAAATAGTATAGCCTGTCTGACCTCTTCGAAAGAGAGAGAGAGAGAGAGATCAGAATCTTGGGACGGGACAGGTAGACAGACAGGTGGCACAAATATCTGACGTCAGTTGTGTACTGTTGACAGCTGTTTAGATTAAGAAATACTACTGCATGCAGTCCATTCAAAAGTGTTATGTACTGTATAAGTTGTGGAAATGAAAAATGGAAGAAATGTTAGTCCTATTATGAAACAAGAAAAGTCCGGGAATCCCGAAGGCAATTACTTTCAAATAAATTTTACCTGCCTTGTTGTTTACTTACGTGAAACTCAAATCTGTCCTTGACATGGTATGAACCTGCAACCAGTTTTTCTCCTTAGCTGTTACTGTGTTTACGGAGAAGATGAAGGAAAGTAGCGGCCCTGTCGTTCATTCTAGGTATCATTCTGGCTTTTACGCAAAGTGACTGAGTAAAGAGCAGAGTAAACCTCTGTCGAAAATAGGGCTATGAGGGAGGGGTTCTACAGGTCCCCCGCCTCCAATGGGGAGTGTCACCCCTCCAAATTATCGTGTACACCCCCCAAAATGAAAACTTTTATTATTAAAAATCGATAGAAACACTGGAAATCTCTACTTACTGGTAATCCTCCCTCACCTAATTTTGGCTTTACACCGTCCAAACTAAAAATTCTGGTAGAATCCTTGCACTTGCAGAATTTGAGCCTGCATCGTCCGTAATGCCGATATCCGTAGGCAGCGAATATCACCAGAAGACCAGGAGAACTGTGTTATTACTCGATTTGACTTAAATACTGCCTCTTGTCGCACTTCCTTACTAGGTAGGGCCTACTAAGTTAACAATGTTTCAATGCATTACTTCCTTATTTTAATATTACGGAGAATTATAAATTCAAAACAAATAAAGATAGAAAGTAGAAGATTCTGATATATGACTCATATTAATTCAATCAAAGACTTCAATATTGAAATAAAGGTAAGAACCAGTGCTGTTTGAATAAAAGTACGTATGGGCGTTACATTTGAAGGTAATTAATTAAGTACAAGGTTGATATTAATTATCACATGTTCGTATACAACTTTAAAGTAATAGTTTTAAAAAAAGCTATGAAAAAAATTAATTAAACTGTAAGTAGCACATATGTAAATTTCAAATACAAACGCTGGTTTCACAACTGAAAAGAGATCGTATGAACGTCAGCATTTCTTTTTGGCTCAATATATGTCTAGTGTTCATTCCTAAATATTTTGTGTTATCTCGTCAATTAACGGTAGTTTAATAAACACACCATCACATAAAGGAAAAAATAGGAACAAATTCGATTTGCGGAATACTTTATTTTTAAAAAAAAGGAAGAAAATTGTGTTTATTTAGTCTGAGTTCCTATGATTTATATACGAAGAATATAATAGTTACAGAACTCTTTTTTTAGTGAATAAAAACAAAAATGTCTGAGTAACTAAAAAAGTCAAATTTTAAAGACAAGTTGAAATTGAAAGTAGTAATCCAGAAAAATACATCAAATTTGCTAGTGATTAATATCGCAAGCAGGGTTGCATTCAGAAAATTTTAGGAGGGGTTCATGAAGTCTGTTTTGGTTACAAAACGTGTCTACGCTTTCAAAAACGTCTTACTTAATGGGACAGCTCTGGTAATAATGAAATTTTAAGATTCCATTTTTTTTTTTTTTAATTTGGACAATTATTTCAAAATAGAGTATGACAATTGGGTGAGAACAAAATAATGAGTCAAATATTAAGA
Source organism: Lepisma saccharinum (assembly GCA_022664845.1). NCBI lineage: Eukaryota > Metazoa > Arthropoda > Insecta > Zygentoma > Lepismatidae > Lepisma > Lepisma saccharinum. The sequence goes on from JAGDQP010007061.1 coordinate 9,969, forward strand.
AAACATTATTGTCATTTTATATACCACGATTAGCACACACTTAATGCAGATAAAGCAAGATGTGTTTCTTTAAAATATATTATAGAATATCTTCAATTTTTATAATTTAAAAATTAAATATTGAACATTTACGAATTTGCCAAATCGAAAATCTTTAATTATAAAAGCAGCATATAAGCTTAGGTGAAACTGTTTTTTTGCAATGATGCAGTAGGAAATGTTCAATTTTCGCTAAACTGAGACAAACTCTTACCTGCATCGTGGAAATGAAAGTCGTATGGTGATATTTCGGTAATTTGTTTTGCTACGAACACGTAAACATTTCCTTCGAATATTTATGAATATGAAAGTGTGTGGGAAAATGATAAAAATAAAGTAGCAGCAATCGGAAGTGGAAAAATATGAAACATATTTCTACTGATTTCTTTACACCTTGCAGCGTACAATAGAATAATTCGTGATTGCCAGTGGGCCGGAAATCGAGAACGCATTCCTATTTCTTTAAGAAAAAGGAAAAAGAAATAAGCAGCCTCACGACTACCATCCAACCATCTAAAAAAATCCCTAAAGGCAACGGCACAGCAAAGCTACAAAAATCCTCTTCGACAATCAGATAGAAACGGAAAGAATTACAGGTAAGGTAACTGGAGACAAATATGGCAACGTAGGTTCCTTGCCTCAGGTCGTGACGCGGAGTTGCCACATCTAGGTTTTAAGGCTACCCAAGAAGAGTGGTGTCTTCCTTTTCACCTTTATCTTTATCGGAACAGACAGAAAGCAAAGTAATGAGAGAAGGAGCAGCTCTTTTATACATTCCATCCAGAACAAGTTTAAAAAGACGAAAAGACCGATGGCCATCAGAAGTAGAACCATATTTCCTTTCCATGAACTTCCTGTTTCTAAATAGTTGTAAAATATTGATGTAACATGTGTTTGTTTAGATACATGGGAGAAATTTAAATAATACGAATAAGGAATGAGATGAAATCATGCTTTAATGTTATGTGGTGCTATATAAACCAGTCTGTGCTAGTTAATGACCAAAAAAAAGTCGATTAAATTGAATTGGTAAACAAATCGTCTTTAAAGAAAGATTCTGTTGGAGCCTTGTTGAAGATATGACACCAAACAACTAATGCTCTGAAAATATAGTTGTTATTTATCTATTTAATTATTGTTTCGTAAAGATTTTCCTATTTGGTTCAGAAATGGAGCATATTTTTTTTTAAAAAAACTTAATACACATGTTATTCCCTTGGAATCATATTTATGCTTGAATTTCCTATCGTTCCCATTTATCATCATCAGTAGATGATAAAAAAAAAAAGGTGAAATTACATTGTGAAACCTCGTGATTAGGTGTAAATAGGAAGCATCGGAGGAAATCAGAAACAAGACACGTTGCAGATAAAGGTCCACCGAAGATCATGGGAGGATTAACACTATGGAGCCAATGTTGAAAACATCCCAATAATGATAGGCATTGATAGCCTCCAGCCCTCCACAGTGATGATACTCCGACGATCAACGGTGAACATGTGTTTGTAAGATGTACTGGCTCTGTTTCATTCCTATTCTATTTACCGATGTGACTTTGTCTACTTACGTTGTACTTATTTAATGATGATAGCTGAAAACCTTTAAAAAATTAGAGCATATAATACGTTCTTCGAATACTATAACGCGCGTAACAAGTTCCTGTTTTGTTCTAACATCTTGTGCACGGCGATATTGTAAATGGCTTTCAATATCCATCAATATAATAGAAAGAAAAAAAAACATATATTTTAAAGTGCGAAAAGATCTAACTAGACTTCTATTTGAATAAGATAATAGAGAGTTGCTTCTTTTTTCTTGCCGTTCAACTACAAAAGGAAAAAATGTTGAGCTACTAATTTAAACCTTATATTACTGCCACTAAGCAAATAGTACTGAACATTATCCGCAATCTATATATGTTCTTACGTGATGATACTCGAACACGTAGTCTTTATTAAGAGTTACAGGTACAAAGACAAAAATAGTTGCAATCAAAAGGCTATATTTAATTTTCTCGATTGGATGAAGCCCAATGGTGCTAAATTTAACATAGTCAATACCACTGGTCTGGCAGTCGTTGGACGAGAACTATAATCTTTGAAATACACTAATAGGCAGGGCCTCTTACTTCTAATTTAAGCAGTAGGTGACGCATCTGCCCAACTGATTAGTGTTGATTATATTATTGTTTACACATTTTATTTGACTCTTGCACCTAAGTGATTTTATTCATAACTAATTTCAGTCCTCCTTCATGAAGACGGAAGCTCTGAAACATCAAAAGCTCAATCCTTCCCCTTTTCCCCTAAAAAAATACCCTTTAGGGGTGTTCGTATTAAGTTCCTTGTACGCAATTTACAATCAGAATAGAATCCAGCTGGTTGGGTAGATGCACCACCTAGTTCTTAAATTGGAAGAAGGAGGCACAAGCTGTATCACTATTTTATAGCGGGTATTAAACTGGACAAGTTTATAGGTTCTTTTTAAACATTCTCCAGGAAAATGACTTTCACTCCATTTGATTCAATACTAAAGGCGATGCGAGGTAAGTATACTAAACACTAATGGGTCCCATCCAATATCCAATTTTCGAGGAAATGGGACACAGCCCTTAGAGCATTCCAAAAATGTTAATTATCTGCTTGTTGATGCAAATTTTCTGATTAAAGTAGCCAAAATGTAATGACTGGACAATTTTCTTCTCAGTCCAATTGCCGAATTTAGATCAAATTCACCAAACTGTTAAGAATATAATAAATTTTAAGGTAGACAAACGTACCAACGGTGAAAAATGGTCACATTGGTAGAATTTAGTCATATATCTAGTCGGAAACTGATTAGAATTACATCAGCACAGCAACAATGGCAGATGACTTAAACCTGTACGCTCAATCATCAGCTATGATGATATGATTCTGAAACAAATAAATTCTGGAAAGGTTACATTGAAAACTGGTGCCTTCTTTGAATAATTTCACTACTTTGAATAGAACCCTATTGATGAAAATGACCACTACTTAACACTTAGTCTGAAAGCGACACGCACTTTGAGGTAATACCGACAAACAGTCTATATACAGACAACAATGCCCATTGCAATACTAAAAGATATCAAAGTGAAGATTAAACTAAACATAATTTCAATAATACGTACTGTACGGTAAAACAGAAATTTGTGAATTTTGTATTCACACCCTAGATTTACAAAGTAACACCATACTAATTTTCACTGATCAACGTCAGATTCTGGAAGTACCGTAATTACTGAATCCCTGAATTAAGATCAGAATGTTAAGATTGTCAAGTGTCTTCTAACAGTGAAACAAATATTAATGGTCACTGCAAAAATGGTCGTGCATTGCCTTCTCGTGACGACATTGTTGACACAATTTTTCATTCTAATTTTACTATTGTTTTTGCTTCGGTATAATTACTGAACAAGACATAACACACACTAACAAAGTTACGAAATCTAGAGAACGAAATACATGCTATTTTCTTTTCTTTTCCTTAACATCCCTAAAAGAAAAGAAAAAAAATATTTCACAATAAGGTCACGTAACCTGTCTCCACTTGAGATACCTTTTGTGGAACTGGTTTAGTCTGGGTCTCTTGAATAGGAGAGCCACATGAATTATGGGCAGCCTCGTTATTCAAATGTAAAATACATTCTGTGGACACGAGCAAGAAAGATCAGGAGTGAACCGGACATTTGTTATTTCAAAATCACACACACACAGAAAGAGAGGCTGACCCAGAAGACGTCGAATGAAATTACAATAAACAAATGGATTTAGTGCTAAATATGAAGAGTTTCGCAGATAGTGCCGTATTAACTAAACCTTCCCAATGTCTATAAGTAGGGGAAAGTGTGGCAAAACGGGAAGGTGCTCCCCCTAGCTCAGACTGACGGTGCCATCAACCAGATGAGAACTGAATTATTTACTGGATGCACCACAGAGGCAGTTTCGTCAGTTGGAGTGGTGAATTCATGAATAGCGTGCCTCCGAGTGCAATTTGTTAAAAATAAAAAAAAAAATATTTTTCTACGCTTCGATTTATTTTAACATCAAGTTTGTTGCTCGTTTGCAGATTTACTTAGCTCAGATTGCAGAATATAACTACCTCACCTTATTTAGTAATTATTTAGTAATGATAGTTTATTTGACCTTGTGCAACTTGCAGGGCAGAACTATTTTGAAATCTTAAAACTTAGATGGACAAAATGGTGCTCGCTATTTGTATCGAGATTATAAGTGCCGGTAAGTATTTTCTGATACAATTTAAAACTGTTTTATATAACGATAGAAAGAGGTATTATTTTGGAAATGTTTAAAGTTATTTTGCAACTCTTGTATAACTTATCAAAACAGAAATTAAATTATTCATCCATCTTTCTGAGTGATTTATTTTTTGAAACCTTATTATCACTGTTCTCATAGCTTCTGCACTCATAAATAGAGATTATAAGAATATATTAATGGTATTCGATGTCTGATGAAATTCAGGACTGATTTAAAGGACAACACTATTTTATCACACCGATTGGACAGCAAGGGGAAAACTGAGTTTTTTTTTCCTAAAATGCAATCCCCAGGAGAAAAGAAACAAGCACTGAAATATTTAACTATATTCCTTTGTAGTAGAAGGATGGAAGTTTCATTGGAGCCAAATAGCATTATGGTATGGTTGGTTACTACAGTCAAGTAATGTTACCTTCTCATTTTGTCTAACTTTCTTCTACCTCCAAAGTCATCTTCACATTTGCAATAACTGTTATGTGTAATATTAATAAAGGTCAGAGATGTCTCTAATCTGACCTATATAGAGAGTAGACCCAATGAGCACAAATAACGAAAATAAAATCGTGATATGACATTCCTCAATTTTAGTCTTACAGTTATTGATTGAAAAAGTCTGGATAAACCACTGCCTACATAAATAACATAATGATCTTTAGGTCTCAGTGTGCATACTATTATTACAGATACTACCGTGGGATAAGTTGCCTAGGCAAAAGAAAAGAAAAATAACCTAGCCGGAACCACTGAAATATCACAAAGTCATCTAACTGGTTGCGACTATCTCGTTCGGAACAGACACTGAATATAGACGACATCATTAGCTTATTATACACCAACACATTGTACACACAATTGTATATTCACTCCATCGCTTACGAAACCCGGAGGTGTATTACTACATGTACGAGATATAAAGCTGTCAGTGCACTCTCCTCTCACCAACATAACCTACTACTCATTCAAGGCGAGGGAAAAATAACTTATTGTGATGCGGTTGTTTTCGGATATTGAGTAAACTGACGCTTCGAGGATCAGTACTAAACGCAGTGGTGGAATGGAGGGTATACGCGGGTACACGCCGTGTACCCACCCAATAGTATAAATCACAGCGTGTACCCACCTCAGTGCATAAATATAAAGGAACGTGTTCCCAAATCCAGATTTTTATTGAGCAGCGTGTACCCCCCAAAAAACTTACCATTCCAGCCCTGACTAAACGTAATATCGTTGTTGGAGCTAAATAACGAAATTACGTGTATATCACTTACTTGATTATTATAATAACTACTGGTATATGAAACACTTGTAATACTAAACGAATAACATTTATAAAACAGCAATGGCTCTTTCAGAATCAGTAGTTAAACCATTGAGTAGGGTTAAACTCTGAAGTATTAAAGGTTCGAAAATATTCGCTAGCATCACGCTACTAAAATATAGACGATACAGTATCGGTACTTTAGATTCTAAGATTTTATTTTTTAAGAAACACTTAAATTAAAATTCGATGAAAATAATCTCAGAATATCGTATAAAATGAGGGTACCATAAGGTACAGAACTCACTCCTATATTGTACACCATCTCTGTGAATGACATTCTGCTTTGTGCAAAAGATGATTTAAAAAATGATAAGAGTTCGCAAAATTTGCAAAGAAAAACAACAGACTGTTGTTGTAGTAACTTCCTTCTTGCTGCCGAATACACGTATGTGTATGCAAGGAATGTTTTAAGTGCTGAATAATCATTGTATCAATACAATTTACTGTTAATTCCTACGGAACTCTTTTCAAATAATCAATGCTATTCATAAATATTAAAATACGGAAAATTACAAAAAAATAAATAAAGAAAGAAAGAATATTTATAACAATGTTTAAATAATATTTTTAATATTGTTTACAATATTTTTTTAGGAAATTATGAACAAAAATTTAATTTATTTCGGTTAAATAGCTAAGTTCTGCTCTCAATGAAAAGTAATATTATGTATTTATCACAGACGTTACTCTCATACAAAATGAACACTTATACTGGATGCGGATTCGGCGTTCTATTTAAATCATTATTATGTTTCAGATGCATTAAACATCTTAAGTTTGGTGTACCACCTAACGATCTTCCGTGTACCATAGTTTGAAAAACCCTGGTCTATTATGACCTTACTCGAATGAATGTATTTCGACAACAAAAGGAAAAGATTTGCAAGTTTACCATCGATTTTATCTTTCCCTCAAAACAAATTTTCCTTCCGTCAGGTACTCGCAGCAATCAATACAAACTGATGTTTATTTCTTGTCCATTCATCCACTGAATTCAATTTGACTGGCTCGAAAAGTTTGGAGGTGACTTACCCCGAAGCAAAATATCTCGAACGTAGTTTCTATATTTCCACCCATTGCAAACACTTGACAACCATTACCATACTGTTTGATCAGTACGAGTTTCGCAGTCAACAACCACTGCATAATAAAATTATAAAAATAGATCTATGCGTATGCTGTAGGTCAAAGGGAGGGAGGGAGTTAATACTTAATCGGCATAAAAGCTATGCTTTTATATATTTCGAGCAAAGCTGCAAAATGATACGTTAGTAAGCATTTTAGCTTTTACTTTTCGAGCACCCGATGGAGAAAGTTTGCTAATAACATTTTTGAAGTGAATGTTTTTCTCCAAAAAATTTGTCATGACGCTTTGCGCGTCATATATCCCCCTTCCCCTGAGCACTACTACTTCTACTCAACTTTTCAATATGAAATGCGAATTGTCAGATTATCTTTTCTGAGAAGATAGTATTATATGCCAAAATAAGTAAAAATGATTAATGTGTTCTGTTCTGCTATAGCATCGGGTTGGGGTGCACTAAGTAGACTTCGACTGTAGTATATTCATGTATCAGTGACAAAAAAAGTAATTATTTGAGATAATTGTATGAAAACACATTCTGACTTGCATAACATCAAAAAGGGTGACTTTGAAGTTATGTTTGCAATTGATTCATTCTCAAAATCACACAAAGACGCTATATTTACGGAAATGAATGTCGGTTTACTGCATTCAACAAGTGGAAAGCAAGAAAAGTAGAACACGTGGTATTCTGCAATAGAAATAAGGAAAAACAATCTTGTTGTATATCAAATCGAACTGAAATAATGTAACTTATTTTCTATTTATTGTATAGGCCTTGCAAAGACCGTCGGAGGAATGACGTCCTTCAGAGAGCGTTCTTCCAGTATCAAGGAGGGGAAAGTTCTCTATATTCGAAGTATCATCCTGGTTTCTCCGTCTGGTAGGACTGAGAAGAACCCAAGAACACGTTAGCAAGGATGGCCGACGTAAGTGGGACTTCAATCCGCTCAGCCTGTCCAGAGTTCTTCCGAAGTAAGCGAGTAAAATCACTGGACCACGAAGATGGGTACTGAAAAAAAAAGATGGAAATAGTGTCCAACAAATTTACAGTTCAAAGACCAAAATCTCATGGGTAGTGAAGATCGTCACTTACTTTATTTTCGTCAATTATTCTGAGTGAAATATTTATTTCTCGAGTTTCTTCTCAGAGTTACCACTAGAGAACTGACGTCACCGCCCAGACGTCAGTAAAACTCAGAATCATAAATATATTTGGAAATCAATAGTACTAACTTCCGAAAAATAAATCATATTTTTCCATGCTTGTGAAAACAACACTCGCAATACACGCACAAACCTTGGGAACGAATTTCTGATTGCCGAAACAAAATAAACATTGACAAATGACACGCTTATTTTACATACAAAAATCACAAACTTTCGAGTGCGTGTGGACATAACATGCAAACATACGTATAGTATATATTATAATTGCATACATGTTACAAATCGAACAATGCAAAATATGCTTAATCTTGTGTTTTTCCTCCCTTGTGTTTCATATGTTTTAATTAAAGATAAAGCAAAGTAAAGAAAAAAAGAAAGTGAAAAATGTCAGCTCTCATATCCGTATTAACATAAACTCTTAAATTACGTAATACATGTGTATAACCACCATACTATAACAAGGAAGTTCTGATTTCTGAAGGGGGGAAAAAAGAAACAAATGTTTGTTTCCATTGTAGACGTGCTACAAGATTTTTCGTTTTAATATGCGAAGCGTCCCACTTCCGATTTCCGTCACCTCCTACAACAGTGATAAAGACACAGTAATAATAATTACATGGTTGGAGAAGTTAGATATACCGAAATATATTGTGCTTCTGACTGACTTTCTTGTGATAACAAATACAACTTGACATATCGCTGAATTTGAATTTATTTTGTCACTTCGGTATCTAAAGCTCAGGCCGGGGTATGGGGGAAATGATTCGGGAAGAAGGCAGCCAGGGTCTAATTTGAAGGTACTATCCTGAAATTTGTCTGGTGTTAATGTGGGAAAACTTCAACTAGGATGATTGGCCACTGGGATTGAACCAAAGATCTTCCGAATGAGAACCCGTCTACGACTGAGATATATGTTCAGTAACCCTATCATGACCCTGTCTGCGTTGTCCAGTAGTTACAGTCGAGGACTTCGGAAAGATTCTGGAGAGGCAAGCAGGTTTGAGTTTTCCGGTTCACAGGGCAAATGCCCGGATGGTACCTAAATGAGAATTCATGGATGCTACTTTTTTCCATCCTTGGTCCCGGAAGAGTGCTTGCCGCGGAACATCTTCTGTCAGATTTGTGACAGGCTGAGGCCACAGCTGTCTGACTGGTACTAGGTTATTCTACAAACCTCTCACAGCAGATATATGCTTTACATTTTTTTTAACAATTGCGTAGAGGAATTTAAAACTAATTCTTTCCTACAACGTGGCTAACCATATCAGGTATTTCTTTCCTGTTATGGTCACGTAAAGTGTTTTTTTTTTAACATTTATCACGATAATTCCAATGAGTCCTTGAGCACTAGCTATGACATAGGATACGTGTTCGTTCTGAACTTGAGCTTTACTGCTTGTAATGACACACAGAACTGATAACTAAAGCAGATATAAACATCTATTTTTCTGCCCTTCACTGATAATTATCGTTTACTGTAAGGAATTTTGTGAAACTAGTTACTGTTTCGCAAACGTTCAGAATATTTTTCTTTTCGAGGGATTTCTAAATGATATGTAAAGAACACATGCGCACTTGGAAAATTGCTTTTAGTGAATTCCATCGCCTTCAATTTCTAAGAATAGCGCAATAATAGTTAGCAGTCTCACGTTTGGAACAGCTGATTACGGATAATACAGACAGCAAATAGAAGTCTACTTCCTATCTTACTTCCTTAATAACGGCTAACTATATTTTATGCAAGCAACAAGAGAGAAGCTTTATTTAGTATGATGTATGATCGATTTCATAGAAAAGGGTTGACAGGAAATTTCCAAGTTTAAACACTTGTACAGTGAGAAATGAATGCCCTTGAGCTTGACAGAGTTACGTCAGTTGTTACATCTCGAACACGTAATGTTACTTCATAACACTCACAGCTGAAACTTTATAAGTTATATATTTATAATTTTACTGCAAGTGACTTTCTCTGCGTCATCAGCTTTTCTATCCAGTAATTTTCCTCCATCTATCTAACACTTGCTCCCAAATCAAAAGTAACACCCCCTGAAGATATCCTTTTGATAATTTTGCATATGGTATAATTCGATGAGGCTGAAGCCTTAACACCCCCTAAATTCAATATCCTTGAAAAATCCCAATTTCTATCATTACTGAGCCAAGTATGCACACATGACATTAATTCTTTGAGGGCCGTGACCCACATATGACATTTGACAGTTTGGCAAAGATCAAAATTGATTGCTCGATCACTTGCTTACGTGACGTCTTACATTCTGATCAATGGTAAAGTAACATTTTATTGCCTATGCCCAAACGTAGACGAATTAAAATAAGCATTCTGGGGTCGACCCTTCATGTTTATTTATTTATACTTTGAAATTAGTATAATTTTAAAATAGCTACCAATATTTTATGTACACTTCATACGTAGATGTATTATCATGAAGAACGGTAGTTCTTCGAGTGGCGCTGACAAATGAGTCTGTTAGCGGCACTCCAATGTATATTTAGCGAACTATAAGCCCGATTTTGATCCTTGAACTTGTATTTGAAAGTTCTTTGCCATACTAAGACAGAAAAAAATGGGTCGGTAGGACCACTCTGGGACCCCCTAGGGCGGTGCGAAAATATCAAAATTTCATATTTCTGATGATAGCACTGGCCCCAAACCATATAGGTGGCCGAAACTTGCGGAATCTTAATCTACGTTTCAATACCTTTCAAACGGTGTACGTACATACGTCAAAATCGGTGAAGAGATTCAAACGTTATGACCTTTTTTTTTTTAACCGAATAACAGAATTTCCACAAATGATAGAAAAGCTTGTCTGTCTATTTGTTTTAACCCCAAATGCGGGCTCCAACAAGTTGGGGTAAATCGTTTGATAGGAGGTACCGTTTTGGAGATACGGAGCCTACCATGGTACAAAAACGACCTTTTGTATGATAACTATGCACTTTTTTTTAATAGACAGCCTTACAAAATAAGTCATATCAGTATATAAACCCCTTCGGGGTAAAGAGAAGAGTGACGCAAGAATTCTACTCACAAAAGAAGTGATGTCAATTTTGCGAGTGATTTTTTTGTGCCACTATGGCGGAAGGGAGGATACTAAATCTGTTAATTTTGTTACAAAGGAAACACTTCCGCCATAGTGACACAAAGAAAATCATTGGCAACATGGACATCACTTCTTTTGTGAGTAGAATTCTTGCGTCACTCTTCTCTTTACCCCGAAGAGGTTTTTATACAGATAGAACGCTTCCCAAAGCTATTGATTTCCGAAACAAAACTCTAGATACATTTCTGCGGAGATGGAATTCTCGTTGCGGAACTTGCGTATTGACAACTAATCAAATTTGGACACTTTCAATGACTGGTCTTATATTAAGCAAACTTAGAGTTCAATTTTGAGTATTAGTCAAAGCTCAACCGCATTTGATACTATCAAAGAAATATGGCATAAAACCG
>JAGDQP010007061.1:26361-69147 GCA_022664845.1 Lepisma saccharinum
TAATTTATTCAGATCTCACTTTCTGGAGTACTATACAACAAAGATGTGGAAATCTATCTTAGACATCATGGTTTTTATCAGCTAGAAGTAGTAAACAAACAAGGCAGTAGAGAGATGGAATAAATTATACAACTAACGAAGAAATTATGTTCAAACATAGACAATGTGTTATCATTTGGAATACATTATCATAGACAATGTATTATCAATTCATTTGGAATTCTTAATAAATATCATTATAAATCATATGTACTGAAGAGTACGAAAAATATAGGAAACACAAAGAAAGCATTGCGTGACAAAATTACAAACTCATGAATAAGTAATTCCCTTAAAAATACACTCCTCTATTTCATACTCTACGAAGTATACGTCAAGACATTTTACACTTGTTAACCCTATTGTTTTTTACACACGCATTCGTACACCCATACTTACTACGTGCTCATTGGCATTCATAAAGCAACATTTAAAAAAGCTATTGTTTCTGCCGTTAAAACACAATGGGTCAAGAATATGATGTCATTTACATACATGCCTGTTGAATGAGTGAATGATTTATCCTTAGCTCATATGAAATAAAAAAAGAGTGCGGAAATAGTGCACACTGAATACACTGCAGAGTGCAGATATCAACTTACAAGTGCGCGATTATCGTTATATAAGCATAACATTCCATGTGCTGTAGTAAACTTCTTTGCCATCAGTGACTAATGAACTGGAATTCTTCTAGGCTGATTCCTTTCTGATTAGGTATAAAGGAAACCAAAGAGCCATAAAACTACAGGGAGTAAGTCAAAAGCCAACAACAGGAAGTTGGTATCTTTAAACTCGGTCAGTCAATTGTATGCTACGAAATAAAAGTCCTTTTTTCTTATGTATAAGAGAAAACCACATGGTGTAGACAGAAATGTTTATTTTGTTGAATTGATAGGTTAACTGGTAGACCTCTGACCAGTGCCTGTTTTATAGTGACAGTGCCTTTCCAGAACCATTATTTTTAAGGCAATAATCAAAGCATGTAGTTTATACTGTTAAATAAAGCTATGAGAGAAGACCTTGAATCAGGCCTTGTTCGGTTCTTATCAATTTTTGACCGGTGCTCCCGCGACTTGAATCCATGATGTACCTATTCTGTACCTAGAAGCAGGTACTTTGTCTGTAATACTTATATTTTTCTGTTTTAACAGAATATTCGAACATTGCACTGCTGTTACATTGTATTTAACTGCACAATATCACATTTAATTCCTCAAATATCAATAGATACCGGTGTCCCCGGTAGAGGAGTGTTTTCGCTCATCGTTTTCTGATCAATAGATCCCGGGTTCTATTCCTGGCAGGAACGCACTGAATATAGTAGTTCGCAGTGTTTGATTGGTTATAAACTAAGAAGGGGTATCATAAAACTAGTGTTTACTTGTAAGTTTTCACCTACTACCTGTTTGGGTAGAAATACAAAGATTTTATCCCTTGTTGGGATGGTATTCGGAATTAACAATCGGTGAAGAAATTCTCTGGCAGCTGGGAAAATCCACGGCTTCTCCCCGCCCCGCGGAAAATCGAACACGGTGGTTCGGTATTAACTGTAGATCCCGTGATGTCACCTCTCTATTCGATTGATGGCAAAGGGAAACCATTATTGGTTCACTTTTATCAAGAACTATCAGTGTTTATGCCTGTCTACGGCAAGAACTCCACTATTATTTGGAATATGCTATTAGGAAATTGTACTGGTTTGGTAAAACTGCGTTCCTAATAATCGTAACTTCCATTCCTTCTCGTAGTCTTTCCCTTTCTTTTTATCTTCTTTACACTTCCTGGATATCTTTCCTACTTTTTCTCCTCTAATATCATACAATACTTCATTTCGTTTCATTTACCATTCTTATTGACAGTTTACTGTTATTGGCAATTAGCTATGGGCTACAACTTATAGGCAAGTAGCTTTGGGCTACAGCTTATGGGACGTTTTTATTTTGTGTTTTCATTGGTAAGCAGAGGCGATAGTGTCATGTATAGAAGCTCGAAAGTCTTTGGGGGGAAGTAAATACCGTATTCTTGTCTTCGATACACATAATTTTATCTTCTCTGGATGATGCACTATTGTCACGAGTAATGACGTGCGTCTCAATGGGCCTACCGGAAACCCAGAGAAAAACTTTAGTTCATGCAGTTACTCCGCTCAGTTCACTACACCCATTTTCATTGGCAATGGTTGTGGTTGACAATACCACCACACCTTTATACGAAATGCAAGTTGATTTGGTGGTTGCTTACGTCAACATTACAATGTTGCCATAACCTGTCATGGTTGTTTCCACATTCGCAAGCGACCCGCTAAGAAAAGAAAATGGCTTTCTTACCTGGTGACTGTGTGAAATAAAATTAAAAAGAGAGAATAATTTTCCTCATGGGCGTTCAGACAAGGAAAAAAGAAATGAAAACGGAAAGAGTGACACGCAATTTATTGTCACTCGTGCGGCTTGAACATATAAATAATAAAATGACAAAAAAAAAAAAAAAAGTGACTAAATTACTCAAGGTACAGTTAATGGGATCGCTACGTATGCAACACTTTGGACATTCCAAGTCGGAGAAACAAAGGGTTTGAAGGATGTAAATCACTTTGGACTGTCCAATAAGAAATCATTAGGGCCTATACGATGTTCTACTACTGATGTATAATATTTTCTTTAAAATATAATTGAAGATCCTACAACATGGAGTCTAAAACGTGTTTCTGACCTGTATCGGTTTCAGGGCGTCCTAATCTGATTGGAAGTCTAAAGGACAACACCTCAATAAAAAATAAAATTAGATGAATCATCCTACAGGGAGGGAAGGACCAAAATCTCTACTAGTGTTCTTCCAGGAAATTTTATTTTTTCCGCAATAAATCATAAGCGACCCATTGAAGTAAAAGTACGTATTTGGAAGCAGATGTTTTTGGTTTCGTTGCTCTTAGATGATTACATTTAAAGTCATTTGGTTTCCAGTGTTGCCAAACTTGAATATTGTTTTTTCAAATTAGAAGTTTGTAACTTCAAAATTTGGCAGGTCCTTTTGGTAAAATTAGATTCTCTCATGCCTTCAAACTCCATTTACGATATTTTTGTCCTATTTGTATCTCAGTGAAATTCAGCATCCTGCACTGGGAATTTTATTGTCTACTGTCTCCAACATTGCTTTACTTCACTAGCAATGATCTCTAACGGTAATGCGTGACATGTCGCTACAACATATCTTTAAGACATTTTTGTACTATGTGCACTTTAAAACATTATCAACAGAGTTAACTATTTGACGGTTTCACACCTGAAACAACTGTACTAATCTCCTGAAAACACTAATTTATTTTTAAACCATACTGATGGCTACGATAAAATACCCCCCCAGCTCACACAGAAAAATATTTTGGACTACTCTGTAAACTATAAACTTTTGTTATGAAAATAGATCGTTGTTTGAGTGCTTGTTCAAAAATCTGTAACGATTTCTAAGTAAACGACCACGGGGTGGGGGTCTTCTGTGCGCTCCTCTTCAATGTAGTTTTCGATTTTTGAAAATGGTGAAACAAATAACACTATAATTACAATTTTTAAAAAGTGAACAAGTTAGCTTTTATACTATTCGAATATTATAACGTCACAATTTAGCGAAATTTCTCAATTAGTAGTAACTTATCAACACTTCGCCCACACCCGCAACATTGTAATATTGACTTTCGTATTTCCACAATTAAAGAAAACAAACAAGCCAAAAAAAAAAAAAAAAGTCTACGACCATATATTTCGAATTTCAAGTTTTAGTTGGCGCCTTTCTTGGTATTACTTTTTTATTTTACAAACGTAAAATTTAAAATACATTCATGTCTCCTTTTTTACGGATAAAATGTATTCGTGACTTTCTTTCCTTATAAAGATGGCAACTCTGCTACAACAACCGCTGTATGACATTTTTAAAGAGCCTAACAACATATATGATGATGAGAAATCTCCGGACGAAGTCACATGCCGTCATGTTCGCACAGAACCTGGTCGAACTCAAGAGAGAATGCGGAAGTCAAGACACACTGAAAGAGACACAGAACGGGAGGACTCTCTTTATACCTGTTGGATGGTCTTTGGGTGTGGACTTGGCGACAAGAACTACACAACCACTCAACCTGGATGACTTTTTTTTCCTTTTTAACCTCTGTGGTGCTATTTGAAGAATCAATAAGCAAGTTTGGTTTCGTGACGTCATCAAGGACAAGGCTACAAGGTTAACTTCCTCTGTTAAACAAATTCAACATTAGAAATAAATATTCAAAATCTACACTTCATTTCGATATATTATTTAAAATGTCAAATAAAACAGACAAATGTAAACATATATTAAAGATATGCCTACATAACCACAATATTGTCTTACATTTTAATATTTTTAGTTTAATAGAATATTATTTAACAAAATAACAAATTACTGTTTATTATTTATTATTATATTGGCTTATTTATTTATACTGCAAACTAGTTACCACGCTGATTACGCCACTGTTAACATTACAGATGCAAACTGTTAATTTCTATTTTCTTAAATCAAATGTAAAATTAAGCATCTGAAGAAACAAGAAAAATTAAAACTAAAATACATATATGAAAAAATATAGACATATGTAAAATATGTATTATTTTATATTTTTAAAATTTTATGTGCATCAACTTGCAAATAGGTGTAATACTGTATACATATTAATTACCTCGTTAGTTATCAATTCACGAAATTACAGAGCATTTTCAGTATTCATGAACATAGAAAATCAAGGTTTACAAGTTAATGACTTTCAAACAATTGCATGGTGCACTAAACTAAATTAAATTGTATAAAAATGAGATTAAAAATTCTAGTCTCATGATAAATTTTATTGTTCTAGGCTGGTAACGAACTATTATTATATTTAACGCAGCTACCATGTCCATATTGCTGAATTATATGTAAGGAATTTAAATTTGGTAATTACGCTCCCAGCCTTATTATCAAGATGTCTAGGATTTGATAGCCGGTGAGGATACATGTGGTTCGAAGTCCACTTCAAAATGTAGGTCCCATCCTTTGGACGTCATCTTAATCCAATGGAGGGAAATTGTAACCCACCATATGTTCAGCTTCACCTACCTGCACAAGACCCATCATAATTTAATGTAAACTTTAACATTAGTGAAACAAAAAGACATTAATTTTAATTAAAGATATAATCCTGAAATTCATACTGCAGCATAAGGAACTGATACCGAGAATTCATTCACCATGATCTATCAAACTTCAGTATTAATGCTGTGAAAGCTGATGAAGTCTTCGAGTTTGGCAAATGTAAGGACTAAATTGGCACATGAAGTTCGGAAGAAGGTAAAGCGAGCTGCTTTCGCAAACTGAGGTCAGAACTTCCCCACCATTCTTATATTGATTGTCTGTGTTAAATTAAGCGTTCAAACACGCTTTGTTTTCAGGCCGGATAGTGGAAGGATATGTAAATCGAGAAGTAAATACAGAACAAGAAAGTAGTACCATGATCTACCATGCAGAAGGAGTTGTTGTTCACGAAGAAAACACACTCTAAAATCTTTGAAAGTGCTCCTGGCCAAAATGGGACAAACGAAAATGTGAAGGTATCGTTAAGAAGACCGAAGTTGGCAGAAAATATGTAGATGCTTTCATTGTGATAGACGAAGAGCGAAAGGAAGGCCTGCGTCACGTCGCGTGATTACATCGTAGACATGATTTCTCGTATTCCGAGAATTCTTCTTCTGATTTGAAATGAGTAAAAGAAGATCCTTTAGAATACTTTCGGAAAGAAATTAATCAGTCAAACTTTTATTTTAAAATAGCTAGATTACGTGGAAATCTATGGGCATCAGAAGAAAACAACGTTTTTCACATTTATTTATACGTACATGACTGAATAGTTTACACATGTTGAAGACATGCCATGAGCTCCTGCTTTGTTGAACACATTTTGTGCGGCTGGGGTTGATCCCTGTGAGGTTTCATGATTATTTTTTGTGTGTGTCTTGGAAGCTAATGATACAAATTACTAGCGGACTTCGGTCACGAAAGTTAGGAAAGCCAGTGACCGCGCAACACCTAAGTAGAACAAATTATTATGTCTTTTAAACTTTATTATTCACAACTGTATCCTCTGTACCTCTTACCCTATCTATATGCTTAAGGGATTGCCCATTTGTAGGGTCTTTGTCAATTTTGTCTCTTTTCATAACTAGTTCTTTGTTATTTCATTAAACAACAACAAAGATTTTATTGTAGTTCGCAGAAATGGCAAACGACATACACTAGCAAATCCGAACAATTCTTATATTGTATTCCACCATGTAAACGTTTCCCTACAGTCTATGTTGCATGTTGTACTTATTAATTCGGTACGGTATTCCAGAAAATGCTTTTTATGTCAAACTATTTGTTAAAACGATATCATATTCGTACGGCATTTTGCGTCCTTTGTACACTTCAGCGCCAATTTTCGAGATTCTCAGAGTTTGATTTTGTGGCACGAGAATAGTGCAAAAGAGTGTAAAAACAATGCAAAGTTTTATTCAGTATTGATCAACATCGATAAATTGTGGATTCAAAAGAAGATAACATGGTATGCATATCAGTATTCTGTACGTACAATGCCAACTGTTTGCAACATTCATCCACATAGACCACACAAGTACAATACCTCTGCATTAATTACTGTATTTCTTTCAATTTTATTTAACGTTTTCTCTTTCTATAATAATTATTAAGAACTTACGTAATTTCGAAAACCCAATTCTTTTGTCATTAAGACGTATTTAATGGTAAAACGATGACATAATTCCTTCTACACGCAACACACCTGTCGCTGTTTTCTACCATTAGCTTTCAATGGTCACTCTTCAAGTGACTTGACTTTCTAATAACCAGGTCAAGCAGGTAAAACATGGTACCATTATCATACACATACTACTTAAAAGAGAAAATCCTTGAGTTTTCGTGATTTAATTGACCCCCCTCCCTCCTTAGCTTCTTGTCTTCATTATGTAACAAATTGTTTACGGTTATCAGCTGGTCAGCCAAATGACATCTCACTCACAAATCCAAGGCATCATTGGAACAGTAAGTTGACAAAATTTCCTCAGAGCATACGCACAAATCTTCATAAGGAATTCCAGTCAGTACAGTTGCCTTTAACAAATTATAAAATATTAATAAATAAAACTAACGTTCCCTAATTTTCATTATTATACAATGTTCTATTGCCATGTAGCCTATTGCCCAGTGTTTTTCTATCAACAGAAAAACTCTGGATAATACATGGTAACAGTATGTCTGAGGAACCACTTGGCTCGATCAGAAAACAAAATGAAAAGAGGCTATTATAAGTTATAACTGTTGAAGTTTAAATAGTGTCATCACGTTAGCTGGTGATAGAAAAATAGAACTAGATAGAAAGATACTGTACATGGCAATTAAATATTGTAAAATATCAACCAATCGCGTTATCTGATGATTAAACTGTACTATAAACTACTCACTAAGTCCCAAAGGGCTCAAGCAAGTTGAGTTGTCAATTTGGGCTTACATTATTATCTGTTAGACAAACCTGACCATTTAATTTCCCGGTTCCCGGGGTTCCAGAGGCTGTAGTCACTGACTTCGGATTAGCACAGGAAACCACTAGAATTGAGTCCCACTGCTGGTCAAGCTGACTGAGAGTTTCCAAGGTTTACCTCAGGCTCGGAACAGACATGCCGGGATGGTACCGAGGTTAAGGTCTATGTCGTTATATTATAGTGCTCGTCTTGGGACGTAATTTCTCAGGCTTGAAGCTGGCTAAGGACTTCAGGCTATAGCAGCGTTTCTAAACCTTTTTCATCCTGTTACCCTCTTTTACCATGTCTTCTAACCGGCGACCAATGATTAATTTATTTTGTGTAATATTTGCTTTTCATTTCAAAACATGACAGTTGATTTGCTATAAAGGATATCCTAATTATATTATTGAAAAACTGTTCAACAAATTACATTAAACGTATCTTTAGCAATTATGAAAACAGCAAGCAAAATAAAAAAAAACTTTCTTTGAACTTTATTAGTTTAAACATGCAAACCCATATTTAAATTTATTTTTACCTCCTCTCACGATCCATTTGAACACAGCCCGCGACCCACCTGCAGGTCGCGACCCACACGTTGAGAAACCCGGGACTATAGGATTTGAATTAAGTAGAAAGTAATCGAAAGTTTCATTCTTACAACTTTTATAATTGCTCAAGGTCTCAAGCTAAGGTGGTTTAAAGGATCATTTACATCTTAATCGAAGATGAATACGTCTTAGGGTGGGATCTACTATAAATGGGTTCTGAATCTTCTGCTTCAATGTGAGTCAGAGTGCAGGTAGAGTACGTATTCGTGTAACCATATGCTGCAGTTATCACTACAGTGATCCCTACCGTACAGACTGTATTTCAGGATGGCATAGTTCGAGGTTTGTTCGAAGGATCTCCTGATTAGGAAAGGATAGCAGTTTTCATTTTAGAAGCATTTTGATTCACTGTGAATCACATGCAAGTATTCGTCCAACGTGGTCACAACATTGGCACTATATGATTGGGCAGGGTTAAAAGTGTCACTGAGTCTGTATTAGGGTTGCCACCCATCCCGATTTCGTCGGGATTGTCCCTTCTTTTCGAGAGCTGTCCTGTATCCCACCACGACTTTAGCGCGACACCGAATTAGTTATACAAAACCACAGACATTTTGCAATAAATTTAAATTTTTCTTTGAATTTGAATTTATTAATGGCATTTAAATAACTTTGACTCAAGTCAGTCAATTTCATTTTTCTTGTGTTAGTTATGTCGATAACATTCAAAGTCAATTCTCTGTTATCAACAATGAGATTACTTGGCAGCGTTGTCAGGTCTCCAGATTTAAGATTTTGTTAAAAATAAGGTCTACAACTATTTCATTGTATTTTTGACTGGCAAGTTATCTTTTGTGTTGGCAAGTTATATTAAACATATAGCCCTCCTTTTTTTTTAATGGAATAACATTTCATTTGAAAAAGTCGGGGGACGAGGGAGATTTGGACGAAATAAAGAATACAGATAAAACTGGAGGCTAAGAGTTTTTAGGACTTCAACACCCCTAGCCCCTTTGTAGTGCAATCCTGCATACAGGATTTCTGTATCGGAAGTGTCCCGACTTTTCACTTTTTAAAGTTGGCAACCCTAGGCTGTATATACTGTTGTATATATTAACATTACATCGGGGAAACACTAAGTCAGTACAACTGTTAACCTTACATCGGCGAACCACTAAGTCGGAATACCTGTTAATATTATATCAGGGAATCACTAATTCAATGTATCTGTTAACCTTACATTGGGGAACTACTAATTCGGTGTGTCTGTTAAACCTTCCAATATTTAGTGGATCCGAATTTACTTGTAAATTTTTATTTTTAACTTAAATTTATGAGTCATACACGTAACTATGGCCTAAGCTCATCACATTATATGATGTAAGTCGGCGAGCACTCTTCCAGAGATACAGAAGAGGAAGGTTGGGGCGACCAGAACCTTTGTCTAGGTATTATGCCATCATTCACCTGGTGAATCTGAGGAAAACACTGGAGATCTTCAGTCAGTACAATCGGCAGAAGGACTCGAACCTGTATGCCTTCTAAGGGCAAATTCGAAGTCTGTGACCATAACCACTTGATGATGGGTACTGGGTTTTAACTGTTAACAATCTCATATACAAAATCTGCTGTCTAGAAATGGAATGCTTTTCACATTTTTCAGCAACTAGTAAATGAATCAATTTGTACAGTCATTCCAGGGACATACTGTAAAAACAGTTTGTGCTAATTATTACTGAGAACAAAATCATTAATGCACTTTTTCTCTCTCTATCTATATAAAAAACACTAAGCACTAATTAGTTTTAATGATGAAATAAAAACAGGCATTTAAAATCAGAAAATTGAAAGAAAAAGCTGAAAAATGATTGATAAGATTACTGATCAGAAAAAATGCTTTTAAGCCATGAAACAAAATTATGTGACGTGTTCCTTGGATGAAGATGATTTCACACAACTTATATATAAGTATTAGTGTTGTGTTTCTAAAAAGAGAAAGTTGAATTCCTTCTTCATGAAACTTATGGACAAAATAGCTCCGAAAAAAAAGAGTACTTACTTCATTCAAGTAGTAACCAGTGCGTTTTGTATGCGTTCACAGCAGGCTACAAGAAACATTTTCAATGCTTATGGCTTCGTAATACAGATGAAGGAATATACTTGAAGCTATGTATTGCAATAAAGATTTCGCTTGCCTGGAACTTAATGTTTGAAGAAGGAAAAAGGAAAGGATATGATATGGTGTTGTGCCGCACTTAATTATAATCCGGAAACGCATATTTGCACGATCTCTTGCATGCAGAGGGTCTGTTGTTCTTTGCAGCACAGCTAACCTAACGTTCTAAGTGAGATAGGTGGCCGCAAGGAAAACAAAGATGGTGTTAAGAAGTGGAATTATGTACAGTAATTTACATTTTGAAACTCGAAGAGCAGGAAATATTTAATTTGTTTTATGTATAATTAGGATACTTGGCTTTTCATCTTGATCCCCATAATTCCGCTCCAACCATCCCATTTTCAACATTTTTCAAAATATTTAAAAAACGAAGAGTATTATCAAAAATGTAAATTCATAGCGTACTGGAACTTACGAATTACTATAGAATGCAATGGACAGCGATCTCGAGATCGTATGATATTGATGAATTTATATTTTTGATAGTACTCTTAGTTTTTGAAATATTTTGGAAAACGTTAAAAAAAAGTGGGGGACTGGAGCGAGGAGCCCTCTTAATGACATTAATGGAACATGCACGACCTTTAACGAACGCCCATCTAGAGCGGGCGGAGTATTATAGTGATCAAGTGATTGTATTGATAAAATTGGGCTTAACAAAAAGTTAAATTAATAAAAAGTTAATCGAATCAAAAAAGTAACAGCTAGTTAATTATAGCCTAGTCTAAGGACACCAAACAGTTGGACAAATATCCGGATAGAGATAACTAACGACTATTCAATGTCATTTTCTCGGTCGATCATTCTGACTGATTTTTTTTAAGGAATACCTCAGTTTCACCAGGTGAATGCTGGAATAGTACCTTAGGTAGGGCCCTGGCCACTACTTTCCCCATCTTCTCGCCTCTCCCGTTCCTTATTCCGGTCTCAGCCAGAGATACTTAAAGGACATGAATTAATTCAACTCAATGCCATTATGTAATGCTTATTTACTTCGTATGTGAGATGCAGAAACATCTGAATAGTTATGGTACATTTCTTGTCCATTTCTTTTCGTCTACTTCTTTCCCAGAGCACGAAACAGGGATGAAGTCTATCTTCAGCACATTAAAACCTCTAATTATTTGTTTTGTTTATTTATTTTTGTAGACAAATTGAGAAGCATTTCAGTAAGCAAAGTCTAGACTTGTAATTCTCAAAATGAGTGACTGCCTCGGGAATAGTAGTATACAGTGAAATTGCCTGGCTATGACGTCAGCCAACAACGAAAACATTTTTGTACTACAGTGGTAAAAAAGATGAAATAAGAATTAAATATTTTTAACAGTATTATTATTATTTTTTTTTTTTAATAGGAGACAAACATATCTTCGGAAATTCCGCATTGCCCAAAAATATTCCTGTGCTTCTCGATAAAAGTATGATAACTTTTGGCAAACTAAAAATTGCATTTCAGTCCGAAACTGAAAGCGCGAAACAGAAGTAATATTTAGCCTTGAAATTCAGCTTATTCACTTCATGTTTAAGGAACCTAAAGGTTCAATGCTGCAGAAACATCCATCTGCATGACCAAGCGGTTGTAGCTCAGTTGGTAGAGCGTTGGCTTCGCTTTTGAGAGGTCCTGGATTGGATACCGTGCAAATGACTTTCAACTTTGGGCCTGGCCAACTCCTTCCTTCATCTTTTCGCCTACCGTATCACGATCTGAGCCATATATGTCATCAATTCAATTCAATCCAATCCAATGCAACAACATGACAAAACTCATTGAGAATAACTGAATTCGCGATGAGCGTTAGCTGGTTTTTACGTCCTCTGCAAGGTTATAGGAGTATTGAAGACGATTCTCCTAATTGAGTTTGGTAGGAGTAAGAAGCTCTGTTGCTTACTTTATGAATATGTCATAATATTACACAGGGTGAAACAGTGTACCGCGAGATTATTAAAAAAGACAAAATTAAGAGAGAGAGGTTTAACCAAACAGTTGTTGGTTTCAACAAACAATTTCTTGATTTCGGGTGTGTGTCTGTTCCCCGACCTAGCGTTCTAGAAATTAAGTATTCTTTTCGTCGTCTGTTCGATTAGCCGCTGAATTAATTCATTTCAATATGGATACAAAAAAACTCACATAGGTAAGACAAATTCTAGTTATTTGCCTGAAAAATAAAAAATAAACGATTCTGCTGTCAGTAAAAGGCAAAGGCAGAAACTATCACATGCTTAACATACCACATATTTTTCTCTCTCTTTTGACTACACATGTCTCTTTCCTTTGGCACGTATTTCGTTTGGTGTAATTTGTTCCGTTGATGCTCAACGATAACATAAGTATGTGGAATCCTCATACTAAAGGACAGGGAAAGCTAAATCAACGCCCCCGTCATTTACCAACAATCTGATCGAGAGGACGCTCTTTTTACGTAACGAAGCCAAGGACATTGCAGCCACGCTTCGTTGGAACCAGTAATTATCGCTGTCTACCGCTAATTACTGAATGCATGATATACGTTACTGCCACCCAATAGTCACGGGGTTGCTTCATTTGCTGTTTTGTTACACTTAAAAAAAAAAAATGCGTTTTCCCAGTACACATGTGCGATACACGAACTGGAAATTTCCAATTCCTCATTTTTTTTTGTTCACGTACACATCTAATGCATATTAAAATGCATGTACTCTTCTTACGCAACAAGTGCAGCAAGGTGTTTGTGAATAGGATGTGAAGATTTCATATAAATTCTACATAGGTATATGTGGATTAAATAATGAACAAACTTCTTGCTCCCAAGACAGAAAATTACGCTCCCTAATATGAAATAAATCATGGACTATCGCATAAAGTTTCTGCGCTTTCACCAATTTCTAATTACTTTTCCATGTTGGTTGCAAGGTACACACAAGATTTGGTTAGGAAATGGACGATTGAAAATTTTTCGAAGTTCGAAAGCTACACAATCTGCTAACACTGGCGTAATACACGTGGTAAGCCCAACTCATCAACCACTTTAAATGTATATCTACACCAAATACACGTTCAGTGTTGCTATTGTACTAGTGGCGAAGCGTGGTTTCTTACACAAGGCAAGCACTCGGTGCTGACATACTGGAAAAACATCGTTATCATATTGTGAAACGTTACGGGATACAACAGTGAATCAAAAACTAACGTTAAGTACTGCAATATATTATTTTATCTCAGAAAATCGATATATTGTTATGTATTACATTTGTTTACACATTTATGTAATTTAATAAGGTTGAATATTTGTATATAAAAAAGATAATGATGATTCATGTAAAATAATTACCGGTAACACAACCACGAGTTTACACGAACGCAACCAGATCAGGAAGTATATTAAAAGGTACGGAACCGTACTAATATTTCATGTGTCACTTTATAACCAGTGCTATAAGTTTTTCTAAAACCGAATTCCCTTCCAACTATTCAAGAATTCCCGGGAGCTCTATAAAACCCCGGCGAACTCGTATCAATAAAAATCGATAGAAATTCTGGGGTTCCATAACTTCCACATACACAGTTACACACACGTGTGAGCGTTGCTTTCGAGCCAGACGAGCGCACGTTATATTAACAATACTTCACTTCCCTTCTGCTTTCAACGCGACGATAAAATGTTTTAACAAAACTGAAAAGACAATCACTTTGCGTTGTAAGTTGACATCGTGCTTGAATTCCCGTTTTAGTATGAAAAATCCCGCTAGACCTTGCAAAATCCCGCCAACTGACAGCACTGTAAAATATCGTCGTCGGAACTGCAATACCCCCTATGTGGCATTTTTGAACTTTTCATATTTTTGCACCAATTTATAGTTCTGTGTACTCTGCTTACGGTAGAAAAATTTCATGTGAAAATAACTTCTACTTTTTGAGATATAACAACTTTAAAGTACGTAAATTGTATTCAAGACTGTACTACAGAAACCGGTTTTTTGGCCTTCCTGAAAAATTGATGATTTGCCACACAGGGGGTATTGCAGTTCCGACGACGATATACTGTTAAAGAATTAAGAACAATAGTTTTCGTGTTGCCAGACATTTTGGTCAGAAACTCAAGTTATCCCATCCACAGCTTTTTCTGTCCTTTATACGGCGTGACCATCTCCTTCCTCCACTTCCTCAGCCATAAAATTTTAGACATGGGTTTAGAGAGACGGAAAATGCTGAAATTCTAGTTGCTTGCTTTGGGAACCGCTCAGTTTAGCTGCAAAATTGTTGTACACTAAATTTAGCGAATGTTTTCATAGCACTGAAAGTAGCAAAAGAAAGCGTGCGCTTCTTTACAAGAAAACTGTTCGTTAAAAAAGGTTATCTTAAAATTCCGTTGGCAAGCACTGCTTGCTTTGCTTGCTCCGTATCCTCGCCGGTGGACTACTAGTTATCAAAATTACAATGTGCCATTTTCTATGAATTGGAGTGCCTAATCGATCACCAAAACGAGTTAATTTCCAAGCACTTCTGCCTTACAATCTTTTGAGAAAAAGAAGAAAGATTTGAAATTGTTAAATATGTTATTTGGCAACCTTACACGGTATTTGTTTCTAGCATACTCTGAAAGAATTAAACAAATAACAACATATTTGTATGATCATAATCAGGGCTGGAATGGTAAGATTTTTGGCGGGTACACGTGCTCAATAAAAATCCGGATTTGGGAACACGTTCCTTTATATTTATGCACTGAGGTGGGTACACGCTGTGATTTATACTATTAGGTGGGTACACGGCGTGTACCCGCGTATACCCTCCATTCCACCCCTGATCATAATGTTGGTGAAGTTACTCTAATAACGTACATATAACACGTTGTAAAATTGGGAACATGAAGTTGAGGAGAACTTCTTTTTAAATATTTTTCAGATAATCAGGATACCCCATCTCCAATGCTTATAGTGAACTGTATGCCGTGGGGACCTCTAGCCTTTAGATGCTGTTCAAGGGAAGGAAATAAGAATATAAATTTCTACCTATAATATCACAATTCTGTGCTGGAACGAAGAACTTATACATAACTTATTCCTCATCCGCGTAAAGGCATGTACGCGCATACATTTTTTTTATTAACTCAACGAGAAATGACTCATAGTTTCTTTGTTCATGATTTCTGAGTAAGCGATTAATTATGGCTGACTTTCGTAAGTTCATAATACATCTATATACATATTCTATGCTAACCTGAAAGAACAAGCTTATCTAAAAGAAATATTTTAATTGAATTGAATTGATTTATGGTCTTTAGATACCTATGACTCAGGCCAGGTTAAAGTAGGGACAACGGTGCGGGAAAGAGTCGTCCAGGGCCTAAGTTTAAGGTACCATTTCGGTATTTGTGTGGAACCTCATTGAAGTGAACCCAACGCTCTAGCAACTGAGCTACGGCCACTTGGTAAAAGAATTTCACATACAGATGTAGGAAAATGTGCGTTTGCAGACATCTGTACGTCATTTCCAAGAAAATTCTAAAATGACAATGCTTTCTGTAAAAAATTCCTCCGATAGACCTCTTTACTTATTTTTTCTTTTTAGAAGTTAAGGTATCGGTAATTAATGTTTCACCGCACAAAATGCTTTCTCTTTGTGTCAGTAAATAAGTAGAATACTGGCCTCGGTTCGATCACTTTGGGAAGGAAGGGACTGTTTTATTGTCTCATTTTACGTCTCCCCGAGATAAATCCAGAGAAAAATAATTAAAGCAAAGCATAGCATAAAAAAAAAAAGAGTGACAAAGAAAATAATTTTGTTCTAGGATTAATTTGTTGACATAACCTGAGAATCTAATTATGGGATATAACCTTTGACAGTAAAGAAGATGTGGTACTATTGTTCGCAGTAATCGCATTATTTGCAATATGGGTGAAGCCAAAGTAACTAAATATTACTAATTTAATTATCTTTCGAAAATTCCATTACATAAAAAATGTCTAAATCGGGGTAAACTGTGACAGTTTAGTGAATATGGGACAACCAGCGTCCCGAAAAGTTTTAGAAGCATGCCAGACCAAGGATATAAGTGTCCGAAAAAGTTTGACCATTTCACGATTAGGCTCTTAGCTTGTCTACACTATTTTCAACTTGTTAAGTAGCATGACTTTATAAATAGACCTCAGATAGTTATTTTATAGTTCATTTCATTCCCCAAATATTCAAATAATTTAGAAGAACAACGAGAGAGAGAGTAGCAAGTATTTCAGTAGTTATTTTTGAAACTTTCCATACAGAACAATACTATAATCTGACGCATGGGTGCATTATTTTTTTCTTTAGTACAACATACACAAAGACTGTGCTGAAGTTCTTAGAATTACATGAAAATATCACTTCCTTTACAAAATTTTTATCAAATATGCAAAATCCTGAGAAACGCAAGTGACGAAATGTGGAGGATTTCAGGTTTGCTAGCATGATGTATGAACCCGCTTGAAAACTGAAATTTCCAGCTCTGACATTTCCTGACAAAGTATTTAGTGAAAGCTAAGACGGTGATTAAAAAAAAAATGGAATCTGGAAGTTTCTGAAATCAGACAGTAAATTAAACAGTATGTTGAACATTGTGAAATACTTCGCAAGGTAATTAGCTGAAACTTGAAAAACAAAAAAAAATCAGGGAGAAACGTTAATTTATTTCATAAAGATTTTTTTAATTAATTGATGTTTGGATTAAAATGTTTATGTTTTAGTTTCATGATTAAAGGGAAAGTGACTTTGATATTATCGTACAGTAATGATTTAAAATATGCAATTTATTTATTCCCGATCACCTTTTTATTCCTTGAGTAGAATTGATTTGAAGTTTTGACAAGACTTCCTCGACGATACTCAAAAGATTTGTTTTTCATAACTGTTTTATTATTATGATTATTGCAACAATTACAAACACTACAAACACTAACGTCAAAAATTTTCTAAATGAAAATGTTAAAAATACCTTGATATAAGGGAAGTGCAGATTTATAATTATTTTCTTGTATTCTTACTATTATGTGCACTAAAAGAGAAATATACATAGTCGAAAGAAACGTATACACGAGAGAAACATACAATATATAAAATGGTCTTACGATTCCTTTGTTTTTTCCTAAAAGCTTGCTAGGAAAGTTTGGAGAGGTAGGAGTGAATTTCAGCTAATGCTGGTAAGTCTTCATTTAAAAGAAACTCCTTTTCGAAAATCGCGCTATTACAAATGGTGAGATCAGTGTTCGAATTGTACGGGATTGTGTTTGAGATTTTCGCCCTCGTTGTAACAGAAATCACCTCTGTCTCTGTTTACCGAGGCACAACCCTAACCTGTGATATGAACTGGCCTAAAATACGTTATTTAACGTGACTCAGTAGCTCTTCCTCTCTGGAAATTTATTAAAAATTGATATTCCTTATTATCCGAAAGCAAATCAAGAAGGTAAAGTACGAGCTGCTGGAAACAAAAGGTCTTTCTTATTTATTTGCTTAGAATCCAAACACAGCTCAGTCATTTTACATTAAAGGTAAACAAAATCATTAATAGCAAACAAGGGATAAATTTGGAAAGGAATTGTCCTTAGCCTAGCCTTATTCAAAATACCATTCTAGGATTTGCCTAGTGTGACCGAGGGAAAGCAGGGATGCTATTAGTCAAAATGAGCAGTCGCTCTGCGCGCGAATGAAAAATCTTCTGAATGTGAAGAAAGACAACGCTCTACCAACTTAACTACGTGAGTGTGAGTTATCAGCAGTTTCTGGGTTGCTCGCACAGAGTACTCAAATCTAATGTTATTTCATTTTTATTTAACGGAAGGGGGGATGGGGGACCTCTTCCCAGGTCAACGATTTTGCGACTTGTTAGCAGCAGCGATTTGTCCACGTCCGTGTTATAACAACCATACCCCTTTCTTATACGGAACCCAAATTACATAGTCGTTGCGTTAGTGGCATAAAAAATGCGTTATGTTCTTTAATATGAAATGCATAGTTTCTGCAATCCCTACAATCTTCCTCTGGTCGAACTGAGTGAACATGAGAATTTCGATAGTACATTTTGCTTTAATGGTATAGATATATATAGCGGAGATACAAACAATCATATCTTGAACACGCATATATACAATGATTCAGATCGAGTAATACATTCACACCATGGAAAAATTGCAATTAAATTTACCAACATGAAAAGGGTCTTTGACAGCAAGCAGCGCCTGCTTTTTTTATATTTTCGCTACACTTATACACATTTTCAACAAATACTTATTTTTATGCCACAAGAAGAAAGAAAACGCAACTTCTAATTAATCGCACTACATCAGCTGTCCCAATGACACAACTCGTTAACAAGTAAAGCGGTATAGCGTGTTAAAGGAAACTAAAAAAAAATCTGTCTATAAGTGGATATAATATAATATAATGTTCTGAAGGGAGTTGAATTGCTTTTACTTTCAGTTGAGAAATGTTAAGACTGGACGGATACACTTCACAGTCAGGTGGCCAAAGCGTGAAGGTAAGAGCCACATGCATCAACTTCGTGGAACATGCAAATCTTCTCGCCATTAAAAGGATGATGCTTCGGTTTCGAACCACGAAGGACTGCGACCTCAATGCAGACACTTGGGAACAATCTGTATTGGTTATCTACATTAGATAAAATAACGAACTAAGCCAAGTGAATTCACTTGTCAACATTTCTTCAAAACTGCTGAAATAATATACATAGACACAATTTCAGTACTAGTGTCCAAAAACTTTTTGGAATCGAAAAATTTTATGAAAAAAAAAAAAATGTTCTGGAGAAGAGTTAATTTGAAACTGACAGAAATGAATATGCTGGAAATATTCTAGTATATTCACTACACGATAATTTTTAAGATACGCACGATGTTTAAAGTAAATTACTGTCAGACAGTTATTATTGTTGTGGAACAACATAGTACTAAATCATCCAATGAATTGCTTTCTGACGACATTATTATACAGGTTGTTATGTAATTTAATTTTGTCATACGTTAAAAACATATTTCAAAAAATAAAAATTAAGCAGGTAATACAGCAAGGCCTAATTAATCTTAGATAAATATCCTGCTTTATCATTGCTGGCTTCTGCAAGAGGGTTGTAAGATATTTAATATGATTTTTTTACTCTTTTTTTTTAGCTAGTGAAATCCTTTATATGCAAATCAAATTTCAAAGATGTCCTGTGGTTTGCATAAGGCAATCAATGAAATTCATTGCAGTTGGGAAACAAAAATGATTTAGTTTTATTTCTGTGCACTTTTTTTCTATACATATAAATAGATCAACGGGACCACCAGTGGAACATACTATACTAAACGCAAAAGGGTTTGATTAAAATTGGGGCATCTATTCAAAACTTATGCCCGGATGAACATGGACTGCAAACCTTTGAAATGTGGACTTCGAGAAGTATGGAAAACGCAGGTTAATACAAAAGTTAAATAGTGAGAAAGCACTGTAAATTAAAATGACAATATTGGAGATATAAGTGAGGAAGGGAAACAAAACATGACGTAAAGCAATAATTGCATATTGAAGGATAACATTAAAGATATGAAAGGAGGGTTAAAGAGGGCAAGGAAGAAAACGGACGGAGTTCGTAGAGAGTATAAGCGCGAGAGACCGGGATGAGTGGAGAGACCTGTAAGATATCTTCCAAGGTTCTTCCGTATCAGCAGAATAATAATCATAATAATGACAGTGATGGGACTACTGCATTACTGAAACACCATCATCATCATCAATATTCCGTCAGAAGTGACAGGAGCTTCAAAGCACGTTTAACCCTCTCCATTCATCCCGATCTCTTTGCGTTCATGCGCGATTTGCCTTCTTTAATGTTACCAAGAAGTCGCATGCGTCCTCCCTTTCTTTCCCTCAACCATACATTAAAACGCATCCCTCAGAAAGCAACATTTGTATGAACAATGTTCCAACCTGTTTTATTTCTTTATCTTTATTGTCTCAATCACTCTCTTTAGCATCATCTCTCGAAGTTCTCACAATTCTTCAAATTTGCAGACTGTAAGGGAGAAATTCATTCAGTGTTCCTTCCAGAGGAGTGACTATCCCCATGAACAATAAAAATACTTCCATAAAGTTCTTAAAGGACTAGTGACAGCACACGAAACCTATGTTCATACCCAGGCCGAATAGATCGATGTCCCCAGAAAAGTAGAAAATACCCATTTGAGGATTTATCCCTGAACGAAACACTAAATTGATTGCAAGCAGTCAGTATTCAGGAAAGATGCCAGGAGTTTCCCTGGTGCCTGAGGATTATTCTTAGTCGTTGAGTTGGAATATCATCCCAGTCAGAGAAAATAATATTTGCCTTTCTCTACCCAAATAGGGAACAGGTGAAAACTTCAAGCAATTACTAGTTTTAGGGTCCCTTTTCTTGATTTATAACAAATCGAATACTACATGCAGTACTTGAAAAATTGTGCCTCAAATTGACAAAGCTTAATATCCACACGCATCCACCTCCGCCACACGCACGCATTCATACATACACACTCAAAGCATTTAAGAATAATCAACGCTCTTAACGTGTAATATACGTCCGCCTTGTTGGTGCATAGAGGTTAAGTGAGTTCCGATAACTATATTTACTGACCTTCTTACAGCTGAAGGTATTTTTCATGTTGCATCTAGGACACATTGGAATGAAAAGTAGTTTTCGAAGACCAGTGAACTAAACGGTACTGTGCAGTCCTTCTTATGACCTTCCTAATATGTCATGTGAACTATGTCAGTTAAATACTAAATAAAACATTCTTTGGTAGAAAATATTAGCTTTCTAAATAAATTGGTTCGTGGCGGAAACGATAGACTGACTAACTTTAGTGCTTAAAATAGAAAAATCGCACCAGTAAAATGCATATTATAAACTTTATGTTAAAATTCTCAAATTATGAATTTCTTATACATCCAGTAATATTCGTAGCATAACAGAACTACATAGAGGAAAGGATAAATAAAAAAAAGTGGTTAAATGTTTCTAGCACATCTCTTTACTGGATTGTGCTAAAAACTTGAATGTTTTGCCGAAATAAAAAAAAATGAATGTAGTATATAAAAAAACGGTAGTTTCTTTTCTTGTACGAAGTTCATGAGCATTGTACCTGAAGATGGTGTTAATGCACCGAGAAGATAAACCAAACACTACGTGTTCGAAACAGGTTCATGTTCCACTTAAAAGAAAGAAGAAAAAAGCACGAGTTGCTCTTAATCTGAGAATACTAAGCGAATTAGCGCAACGTGAGTATATGCGTTCATTTCCGTTATTTCTTCATTTATCGCCATCTTCTAATATGTCATATCTTTTGTAAATCCGTCAGCAGCTCCAATGAATTATTCCTCTTTGAAAACAACTGCAAAATAGTCCGAGAAATAGTCGTATCTCATAATGCTATGCTACGCTACTGCAAAGTGACATTCAACGCTTTAGTACATAGAAATGCAGTACACTCACGATTTCTTTAAAGAACACACATTTCTTCTGTCTACATTATAAACGATACACATACACCTACTTATTAATAGAAAATTGAGAGTCAGAAAGATGTTGGAGTTGGAATGATAGCAGTAAGCTCACCTTCTTCGATCATATTACTTCGGTCACAAAATGCGTCTGTTGGGCCTTTTGTATCGACTACAGGATGTACGTAACCTTTCTAGTCACCTTCTACAAAGCACTGATTTCTCCCAAATTACAGTACTTTTTCCCGATCTGGCCAGTCCAACATACCTCTCCGTATTGAACTATGTATTTAACTTCTTCCTAGCTATTGTACGACACGGAATACCAAGCACTCGTATCACGAATGCAGAGGCTTTTAAATATCCTAAACTTCCACCCACCAGAAATCTGAAGAAAAATGGCCGATCTCAAGTTCTTGTATAAATTAGCCCATGGAAAATTCAGATCTGAATCTCTCTTCCCTCAACTTCATTTTCACATTCCTACGAGACTCACTCGAAGAAATCACCTACTTTATATAGATCGGGCCAGGCTTTATATTATCCAGCGCTCGCTCTTACATAAGTTGCTCAAGTTAACCAATTATCATCCGAAGAACATTGACATCTTTAGTACAGAAACTTAATTTAAATTAGCAGTGAGACGCTTTCTATGTTCCCGCTTTTATCTCAACTCTAGTTTTGTTGTTCTTGTTGTTGTTTTCGTTATAATTAAATTATTTTACGTTTTCTCTCACATTGGTAATACATCCCAGTGTAAAATGCCTATCTAGCTGTCTTTAGAATTTTGTTAAATAAATAAGAAATAAAAAAATAAATAATCCTAATTAAATGTCATTGGGGTCATTAATATCAAAATCTGAGTCAATTTGTAAATGAAATTGTATTTATAGTCTTTAGTACCTTTGGCTTAGGTAGGGATAACGAAGGGGAGGAGATGATGGAAGAAAGTCGGCCAGGGCCTATTTCGACAGTAGCTTGATTTAATTCACTGGATAAACCTCAGTCAGGATGGCTTACCACTGGATTCGAATCGAACATATTTCGAATTCGAAGCCAACAGTCGACCAACTAAGGTCGGTTGGCTAGTAAGTTTAGAATTCCACACTCGCCCTTCAGTTATAAGTACACTGAACAGACTTCGGAATAGGAAGTAACGTTGATTCTTTTCTGCCTTCGTACGACACTATTATAAGAACACCAAGTATAATTTTTTCGACATATACCTAACATTCAGAATCAGAAATTAACTCTTGATGCTGAAGTTTACAAATAAAAAAAAATGTTATTTCACTATAAACAGTTTTTATTGCTCTTTTTGAAATGGAATGCACAGTACGTCACATAACGTTACTACGTTAGTGACTACGTCATTCATGTTTTTCTTAACATTGTTCTTTAATTTCAAAATATTGTTGAAGCAACCAATAACAACAGACATTCCTTCATGTTAAAATATTCTTTCACAATTGCTGCTGTGAATAATACAAATATTACGTTAATTTTGTGATTCACAAATACAATTTTAATATATCAAATCATTTTGCCTCTTTCAGTTCCAATCATTGCAAAATACTCTCCAGTTTAGTATCAGTGAGAATGCCAACTAGTCGTGCTACAATATGATCAATTGGGGCTGAAGAATAGCGATAATTTATTACAGTCTGCTAGAGAATTTATCGTTACCCATTGGGAAACTTTCTACAGTAAATCTCATACGTTGGTCTGGTAGTGATGTAAATAAAAGAAATAAATTGGTTTCTTTTTCGAAAACTTCCGTTCTTTTAGTCAGTGCCGAATCTAGAAATTTTTCTATGGGGGACAAAGTTAAATTTTTCCGCCCTTTCCATCGTTTCTTCTAGTCAAACAACACGACCGGCCGACGCGACGGACAGGCCCGTAGCCAGGATTTTCGAAAGGGAGGGGCACAGTTGGTCTTTTCCGCTCTTGTTCTATGGATGGCTTAGCTAAGTGAGTAAAATCAAAGGAGTGGTGTGACTAGACCCATAAATTAAAGTTTGGAATGATGGGGAAGGTGGTGGGGGACCAAAAATCAAGCCAACTAAATGTCTGAGTAAACTGAAACATTGTAAAGGAAGGATTTTACAGAGTTTCATTCTAGCAAAATTTTCTTCTCCATTAAGTGAACGCATTTTCAGTGAAGGAAAGTGTAAAGTTAATTTCTGGGAAAATATTTAAGAAATTCCGCATGGTTCATTCAATATGAAATAGAGAAAAATTAAAAATAAATAAAAGCTGCACTATTTTTAAAATTTGAAAAAGCTGAAAAATAGCACATTCATTCTATTATGTTAGTAGAGACGACATGTAAATTTACATGCCATTTTTCATCGGGCATGTGTGTGTCATTGAGAGTTTACAGCGTTTTGCTAAAACCTGTATTACAAAACACATAGCTATGTTATAAGGCTGAGATTTGTGTCATTGTGATAGTGGACGAATCACATAAAATTCCTATTTGGAAGATACGAAGTCTCGTGATAATGTGGCGGTGTGCCGCTTTTTATATGTGGGATTGCTTGATTGTGCAACTTTGGTAATGTTTTAAAGTACATCAACCGTAGTAAGTAACTTGTAAATATTTAAATTCCTTTTAGGTGAAAAGTGTGTCCAAAGTACTAGAATTGAAAAAATGTGACTTTTCAAAATCCCAAAATGTTATATTGGGTACAAGCTAATAATATTAAATTCAATATTGTCTTGTGACAACCTTCCAAAGCATATGTTTTAATTTTGTTACGTGACAAGCCACGTTCCTGTGTATATATACAGGAGATCATGTTAATATACTGCAGAATCTCATTGAAGACAATGCTAAACAATTTACTTCCTTACACAAATAATCTCTATATATAATGCAGCGATACGCTAGTCACTGCAGCGACCGAAAATCGAATCCGGATTACCAGTTGTATGCTAGGTAACCGTTATCCTATCATTAAATTATCGTCCGAACGACTCTGCATAATTATTTGATATTTCTCTGAGCTCAGCTGGACCATTCAATCATTGCAGATATACAATGCCAAGCCACTCCCCTCTTTGTGAAGATTTTAATTGAGGAATACTTCTGGAATTCTAGGTCTAAGGAATATTCAATATGTAAGAGAAGTCGGTTGTTGCGGTGACAGTTCAATGGCAGATAACCGCTAACATCCAACGTGCAACTGGAGTATCCGCCTTCGATTCCCGGTCGCTCCATTAACCTACTTTTCTTTCTTCATTTCTGTTAACCAATAGTTTGTTTTACAAAATCTGAATTGAAACAGAATGTGAATGTTCAGCTTATAGTAACACACCAGACACAAGCATGATTTTTTCCTCAGTCATACAGGCAAATGCTTGGAATGGTTCCTTTCAATTAGGCCCTGGCCGACTCCTCGTCACATTTTTTCCCCTACCCTATCCCGGACTAAGCCAAAGATACCTAAAGGCCATAAATAACAATTCACATTCAACAAATGGACATACCAAATGTCAACTTTCTCACTTACGAACTTTACTTTGTGATAGCGAGTCTTGGAGTCCAAAGCACGAGGAAAGACAATGTACTAGTAAATGCAAACATATATCTCTGTGACTCTGACCTTGAATAGAAGCAAGTTATTTCCCGGGATTTTAAGCTAAAAATAGTTGATTTTTGCGGACGGTAATTATGATCAAAAATATATATCTTCCTTGAATAATACCATAATTAGAAAATAATGTATTCTATCGGTGTTCGACTTGTGCAATTTCCAGAAAAGGGGAAGAATTAGTGAGATATGTATAATACATTTATACTGTATTTTGGGATCGTCCATACCCCTGGCTAGAGGTATATGTAAACAGAGCCAGGGAAGATTTTTGCAGAGGGGAAATACCAAACATTCCTCGGTATAAATCGAACACTGTATTGTACGTATATATGGGATGAGAGCATTATTTCGGTAAGAATTCATAGTTTTTCAGTTTACAGTAAAGATGTCTTCGAAGTTGTATTACCTTTAGGAACTTAAATTCTTCCAATAATTCAAAATATTTTTTCGGTTTCCTGGAGATTAACTAGTATTTTATTACAAATTATACCAAATAACTTTAGTCCATATGTCCTTGTCAGGCCGAAGATATAGGAAGCATAGCAATGTAGCAGTGAATGCATAAATAATATCATCATTTGGCTCGTAGGCTGCAGGAAAACAAAGCAATAGTAAACTGAGATGAGTGTGTGAGAACTTTAAAACCAATCCTGCTAATTACATTGATTATCTGCAACCTAAAGCATTAAAAATGTACTGTCTGAAAAAAAAAAGACATTTAAAAAAAACGTGAAACAGAACGATGTTTTTTTATTGAGACACTTTTTTTTTCACAACACTAGATAGTGATGTGCCTGACCAACCTCTCCGACATCTTGAAGTACGGTGCTATACTGTTTTTTTTTTAGGCCATTATTTTCAACTTTCACTTTCTCGAGAATCACAGTAGTCAGTTTTAGTCACTGTTGTATTGAAACGATTATAAAAAGCTACTACAGTAATTACTTAAAATGTATAATATCAATTTAGCTGTGCCAATAACGCCAATAAGATTCATTTTATCTTTATCCTTTTATCACTTTAGCCCTTTTGCTTGTGAAACAAATAGATTTATTATTGGTGAATCTACACAGATCAATATGGTGCTCTTTCTTTTTAAACTATATAATGACCTTAAGGTAATGTGTAACTTGAATTAAATCAAAAATATTATATCTGGGAATAGGTGCATAATAAAAAACGTTGAATATTTCTATTCCAATTGAATAACTATTGGAGCAACGTTTTCAATTATATATAACATAATATCCAGTAAGGCACAACGTGTCCGGAAGCTCCACTTTTAGTGTGGTATCTCTAAACTTCCAAAAGATAAGTTGCCCCTTTCTTCCCCATTGTTTAATGACCATCAAAGTGCTTCGTCGTGTTACGGGTTCAGGATGACAAAAAAACATCTCCAAAAGGAGGACATCAAAAGAACTTAGCCTACATTTCCATGGTACCATGAGATGGGTTGTTCTTCTGATAGAAGGAAAAAGTTTACTTACATTTTTTTTGTAAAAAGAAGAAACAGTGGCAAACTGTTTCAGAGTGTACTGGCGTAAACTAAATCAACCTGTGGAGAACAATATTTTGAGAAACATTTTGTATTATAACGCTCGAAGGCGCACCAAATTATTTTTCTCTTTTTGTCAAGGTCGACCAGACGGTACGCCATCTGGCAACATTGCTACATATCTATCTTTTAAATAAGAACACAATGGCATTTTGGAACTTCACAGTCGAATGAGAATGAATATGACGTAAAAAAGAAAAGAAATGTGAATCACGTCATGAAGCACGATATACCTTTTCATGTTTCTTCCAAGAGGCAATGTTTCACTGTCATCAACCCCCAGAAGGAAAAAAAAAAGTCTTATCTCTTGAGCTTTGTTCTATGCGTTTGGTAGGTCATTTGACGCTTACTCACGAAAATCAGGCTTTGTGGAAAACGAGCTTGACTTCCCGTCAGTTTTAATTGCGCTTGGATTGCGAGGAATGGCGAATCTATTTACGATAGTCTCTAATAATGAAACGTCACAAACAGGACGGACATTATCACTACATTAACGCCATTTTGGATAAACTCGATGAGATGAAATTAAGAAAATCCAATTAGTTTTAAACATTTTTAGAAAAGTTTATTCGTATAACTTCCCTACAGTAAATGGAGACATTTTCATACTATACTTGAGTCTTGAACACAAAACTATACCGTACGTGATTTGGACTTTGAATTCTGTGGCACCCTGCATGATTCCTTCCTCACTGAAGGTGTGCCGAGATTTTTTTTTTTGTATGGACGTCCATAAGAATAGCAGTGTGTGGTCTGTTATTTTCTCTATATTTCTCGGGTGTTACTGCTTAGACAAGTGCCACGATTTGGGGGATGACGTACGACATGTTTAGGATTAAACTCGTAAGCTTATATCTTTTATTTAATTATTTATTTTTATTTTTGAGATTTATGGGATTCATGCACGGTGCCACAGCATTGAGACAGCGTTAAATTTTTAAAACCATTGTTGAAAAACCGACATCTTTAGTTACTATGAAGGAATTAATAACAGCATCAAGATGGAGAACGGCCTGAGCCAAAGTTGACCAAAGGCAAAAGAAAATTCAAATTCAAGATTGAGATATTGCACTTGTTACCATTTCTCTGCGTTAATAAAATTTTTCTCTGCATTAAATAAAATTTTCATTAGACGGAGAATTTTTGGTTATACAATGTAGATTTAGTAAAGTAACTACTAATTGTAAGTATAGGCCCTGTTTTTTTTAAAAAATTAGAAACACTGGGTAATAGTATGCAGATTTCTTTTTTCTTTCTTTCTTTTTATCAAGGAGATAGAAGGCCCTCTTCCCAATGAAAAGTACAATAAACACTGTAAATTCAATATTCATTTTCTTCACGGATTAATTTGGATATTTCTACTATTTATTTAGTGTGCAGTTTTATGGGACAGACAGTCTGAGGGATGATGTCCCTGGGTAAACAGTCTTCCAGGGTAAAAAGGGAGGGAGAACTTGGGTATCTCTCTAATGCCGTTCTAAATTACCGAGGTTAGCATGTACGTATACATATTTTTTCAGAGAGGACTCAGGAGATTGAGGCTAGCAGCCGAAGTTAGGTCTGAATATATAATGCCTAAATTTAAAAAAAAAAGATATAGATATTGAATTTGGGGGAAAGTCCGGATCTCCCTGAATACGTCTCTGGACACTGAGTATATAGGAGTGATTTCGTTCTGTCCCAATTCAATGAGACAATCATCCAGTTTCATCCTAAATAGGGATTCGAAGGAAGAAAATGGTGACTTATGAAAGAC
Source organism: Lepisma saccharinum (assembly GCA_022664845.1). Classification (NCBI taxonomy): domain Eukaryota; kingdom Metazoa; phylum Arthropoda; class Insecta; order Zygentoma; family Lepismatidae; genus Lepisma; species Lepisma saccharinum. Next base: position 55,103 of record JAGDQP010007061.1, read on the forward strand.
ACTAGACTCCATATTCACCATGGCAGCAACAGGAAAAGATTGAGATAGTACCTGAAGTGACTTTTCCCTATTTCTTTCCCACTTGCTAAGACATATCATTCATCTGTTTTGAGAGAAATTGAGACCATAAATATCATTCGAACTTAAATTTACAATTAAGAAAAAGCTGGATAGTTCTATAAGCAAAAGCAGGTAAAAAAAAACAAAAAAAAAAACAGGATTTGCACAACATTCAATCAGATTTTGTCCAGCTAAATTAAAATAATAAGTAATTACATGACTGAACAACAAATGCATGAAGAAAATGGACAAAGCAATAGAAAGTTTCCTATAGAGACAAGTGATGATAAAGCCATTACCATCATTTATACAATACAAAATTAAATTAAACTCAAAAGAGATTCATGCAATATTAATGTCACAAAGAAAGCTTCAATGGTTTTACACTATTGAGCAAGTCAGCAAACTTTAATAGTAAATAATATAGTAAGTTCATCTTCACGGTGTTTTTGTTACTAATAACAACCACTGCTTTGTTAAACAAAAGATAAAGTGTAAACTATTTGTTTGTTGTTTTTCGTTAAGCCCTCAAACAAAAGCATTTTCTAATAATCTGATTTTTATTGAGCATTTGAGCAATAACGCGGAGCTGTATTACGGATTTATGTTTGTATTAATGAAAATTGCTCTTTAAGTGTTAAAACAAACTATTAAAGAAGTACTCGAATGAGAAATTGGAGAAACATATGAACGATATATAACCCTAGTTATCCTTCTTCGTTGCTAAAGACTTATTTATTTATTATAGCTTTGAGACCGAGGTCAGCAGACAAGATATGGAATTTTTGAGTCAAGTCGGGCATTTCCAACTCCGAAATCTGAAGGAAAGACTTTCGAAACGATTATCTGAGTACCGGTTGGTTCTTGTAAGGAAAATTTCAGATGAAGAGATAAATTTGATCTCGTTCTGCAGAAACCAAGAGAGGGATCAACTGTCAAAATAATATAATAAAGGAAGTTAACTGTAACTATTATTTGATGGTTTGCAGAGTTCTTTATCTATGGATCAACGAACTGTTAGGCCATATGTAAAAACTGAACTTATTTTGATGATTATATAGAGCTTAAAACTTAAAAATGATATTGGATTTTTTTTTATTCAAGAGAGCAAAATATATTTGGAGGAAATTGTTTTTTTCTTTTAACAATACACGAACTCGTCTAAACTCTAAATAGTTTTCGCTTCCCTTTTGGGAGAATTGGATGGTCCAAAGCTGACTTACTCTAAAAAGGGTTCTCTTTAAACTCAATCTTAAGTTTAGGTCCAACTGTACAAAAAGAAAAAAATAAATCTTGTTATTATTATTATTTTTAAAAAAAGAGACCTTTCGTTATCATATTCATTCATTATATTGACTTTGCTTTCGAACGACGTACAAACCAAAATTGTTAAACAATTATAGAATCTTTTTCAGTAATTAACTTGACTGGTTTTTGCATGAAACCGTCCCTCCAATCAATATCACCATATTTTAGTTTAGGTTTGCTAGAGAATTTGCGCACTGGATTGCGAATGCGTTGTTTCCCCCACTTGATTTGTCTTGAACGTTAGAATTAATGTCCTAATTTAAAGTTGCCTAAAAAATTCAAAATAACAGAATGAATGAACGATTTCTTCACAATAAAAACTAATCATAACCCTCTCCCACCATGGGCAGATTTATGTGGGGTCAATGCCTCCCCGGTCATTTCAGAATGACTTTAAATGTTTCATTCTAAAGGATAGCTTTTAAAGTAATTGCCCCCCAGGGTGTCTCTCGTGCACCCCCTCTCCCCCAGGGCCTCTCTCCTAAATCCGCCCATGTCTTCCACCAAGTTCCTATTCCATGGTCTGATTCTAAAATTTGGCGGCTTGACCAGAAATAAGGGTACCTGTAGAACGTGTTATAGAAATGAAACGTGGGAGTGAGCGGCCACAGCTCAGTTGGTAGAACGTTAGAAGGTCCTGGGAATGATCCCAGCTGTCGCCCAACCTGACTGAGGTTTTTCCAGGGTATTTCCTGTAAAACCAGGCAAATGCTGGGAAAGTACTTAGAAACTAGGTCCTGACCAATTAGCCTACCTTTCAATATTCACTTCTCCCATCCCGGCTTAAGTTTGAGATGCCTAAAGGCCATAAATTCAAATTATAGCATGAAAATTAGCATTAATCTGGTGTAATATTCACTAGTTTTCGGACAAATAGGAAATTATATTTAGTAAAGATTAATGATATATAAGGAGAAAAGTTTGACATTTACTTTCGCAATGTAGCTAATGTAATAAATAAAAACTGCAATATTCCCACGAGCATCTTCTGTTACAATTTTCCGCGACAGTCTCTATTTATTTCATATACCAAACACCTTAATTTACTTGGCTACAGGAAACGCCACGTTAGACCAGGCTTATTAACAAAGAAAACAATGTAAAGTCAACAATAGGAATATACATAGCTAACAATGAAAACAACAACTTTATATGTTTAGGGAATTTGTCTTTAATAGTTCTTAACAAACAAATGAATTGGTAGAAAAATATTCTCGGAGGGGGTCCAGGGGGTCTGCAGTTCATAACTCTCTTCCAGAACCCCCAAATTGTTGTCTACTAAAATATTTGTTTATTAAGAAATATGCACGTTTCATTGTTAGCTATGTATGTTTCTATTGTTGATTTTACATGGATTTCTTTGTTAATATTGACCTGGTCCAAAGTGATGTTTGCTATATCTAGAAAATACCTATATGGAATAAATAAAGGAAAAGATATTCTATACAGGAAATTCTACTAGGTTTCGATATATATAATTAAAGGATTTAAGTTTTTCTACATAAAAATGGTAAACATTTTCTAACGCAAATCACACGAACGACAGTAGATCAAGTTGTAATGTATCGATTTGTAGATTGGTGCTTCCAAATACTCGCGGAGTAGTTTTTAAGCTAGAGTCCCGAGTTTTAGTTCAGGAACCATTCCGATATTTGGCTGGTGAAACTCAGGAAAACAATAGAAAATCAGGTAGGTGGTCAGTATCAAGACTTAAAGTTGGGTACTTCATCAGAAGTCTCTGGCTGTAACCAGTGGACCAAAGTACTGGCAACACTACTCCCGTTGAGCATAATTAAAGGTGAAAGAATTTCTCATAAACCATAAATCCCATAATATGCGTATTGCACAAAAGAAGATAAATATGGATTTGTTCAGATCTTTTAAGTCGGGAAGGGGGGGGGGTAACACTAAAATAAATGTGTTTTTCACATTACACTTTTCATCCCTCTATCAGGGAAGAAATTTTACACTGTTATGGAGGCAGAACATAAAGGGCGGGGGGAGGAGTTGGACATAAATCAATAAATTACTGAAAGACATGTTTCCGGGGTTCGAATAAAATTACCTACCTGCAAGCAAAATTTGTTAAGATATATAATTGATGGATGAAATTTACCAGCTTACCTTATCTTCTGCTTGCCGGTCTCCGACTCTCATAAACAGCAGCGGGAACCTCAGATCTTTCCAATTCGTCTCCTGAAATATCTAGGTCCTGCATCATTGCATAATTTCTCGTTCCTTTTTGACATCTTCTTTCATTCCAACAGCCGAATCACCGTTCGCAAATTTTAAATTGGCCAACGAACCGTACGAACGGGATCTGTGTTCTTGTCGAATTGAATACGAAAACGCTCGTTCGTTCAGGTGACCTTTCTTACGGTAAATCCCTGTATTGAATGGCGATTCTCCCATTGGAGATTCATCCCCCTTCTTGCTACCACCGCTGCCCGATTTTGGCTTCTTCTTTTTCATATATTTGTTATCCGTAGTGGCGTATTGTTGCATTAAATAAGCTTCATGTGGAAAATGGGCAGGTTGATATGATGCTACTGGGCTGAGCGGTCTTGCTGAAGGCATATAAATGGGCTCTTCTATTGCTATAGGTTGGGGAGGATGAGGATGTTTTCCTTTTTTCGACGGCACAGGCATTGCTGCTACTATGGCGGGGGGTGGTGGCATTGCAGGAGGAGGCATTGGAGGACCTGGAGGAGGGTGACCTGGCATAAGGAATGGTGACGGTATCGAACGAGGAACCATACCTCTAGGGCGATGGGCGTACGTGCCAGCAACCATTCTTCTCATGGGTCGTCCTTGTGGGTGAGGAGGGGATACTAGAACCAAAGGAGGACCATAACCATTCATTTGAGAAGAGGGTCGAAGAATTGTGCCATTGGGCATAACACCACCTTTCATAAGGGTTCCGCTCATGGAGCTTGCAGATCTCCCATTCATGGCGCTCATGGGTCTCATTAAAGTCCCATTAACAGGCATCGGATAATATTCCTCCTTGGCACTTCTTTCCCTGTTTTTCTTTCTAGATTTATCCTTTCCTTTCTTTTTATCTTCTTCATCTTCTGGAGGTGGAGGAGGCTTTGATGGCATCATGATTTGTCTCGGTCGATTTGATCTAGAGGTACCAACTGTTGATGATCTAACGCTTCGAAGGGTACTACCATACTCTCCATAAATGCCATCCTTGTCAGGACTGTTGGAGCCAGCCCACACTTTGTGGTTTTCGTCACCGTTATAGATAGATATTTCATCAGCAGCGCCATTATCCACAGTATTCAATGTACCATTTGGGACCAATTCGTGCTGCTGTGGATGACCATTGGGGGTTGCAGATGTTCCAGGAGACATTCTCCATCCTTCTACTTTTTCAATGCTGGTCACTGGTTCGCTAATTACAGATTGACCTCCTTTGTTCGATTTGAGAGTTCCGTATACACTGCCTTCCATGTGTCTTGCGTAAGAGGAATCTGCATATGCATGAAAACAGCATCTTACAAGTGCATTTGCGGCCATCTCTCGTTTGCAGATGAACGCGTGGCATTCCAAAACCTTGATACCAGTGGTCCTTCGCAGGATGCTGGCAAATAGAGGAGGATGATTGATGTTAGGGTTGCGGGCAAATGGGGAATCCAAGGGTAAAAATCGGGGTGTCTTTTCGCCACCATGACCTGGTACAAGAACATATCGAACTGCTGCACAATAGTGCAAAGTTTCGATTGGGAAAAACCTGGTCACCTTTTTATGATTTTCATCCACGTTTTCTAAGAGCATGCCGTTGCTCCACACGCTTAACCATGAGTCAATGCCTTTTGCTCCAATGGCTCCTTGTTCCGGATATAATTCTTTTAAAGGCTCTTGAATACCTTGTAAACCATCTTTTGTCACATGAGGTACTGCAGACCCCAAATATAACACACGACACCGGCATATTGGCGTTGAGTCTGGTTCACCTCGCGTCGCCATTTTTTTCCTCGCCACTCGTTTCCTAAGTCACCGCCAACACTGTAATAACAAAAACACCACTGCCACAACACCAAAAATATAACACAGGGCCCCCGAATTGTATTTATGTCAGTTAAAGCACTTCCATTGCACTACAAAAATATTTTCACTGTCCGCAACGCCGAAATATATCACGAACTTTTTTGCATATTAGGTATGAAACTGACAGGAGAGGAAGAAAAAATCCTCAACGGCACACACAAAACACTACACCACCTTTCAACCTGCTCACTTGATGTCCTCCAACAAACTTAGCATTAGCACCACCGCACCGCTACACCTGAAAACACCTGAAGAGATAATTTTGCGCATGCGCACAGGTAGAGTTGTACTGTTGTATATTCTTCGGCAATAGTATGAGAGAGTGTGTGCCAGTGAGGCAGAGGGAGAGGGGAGTTTACTTCTTCCGCAGGCTATAGTAAGCTTACCAAAGCCATCCTGCCAATACGAGCATGAGATTGCTAGTACAGCGAGCCAATAGAAACTGCGGACACGTACGTACAACTCGACGGTGGCAATGACCGGCTTCTGGACACATTCCACAGCCAAACCGAAATGGGACAAGAGACCTATTGCATGGAAAAGGGACTTGACACTTTCCCGTGTTTCACTAACATTGTAGTATTGTCTTATTATTGTTATTACAAGATCTTTTTTCTTGTTTCCCCTTTTTTCTTTACCTGCCCAGCTATGATACTATGTGCGGTATACCTCAAGTCAAGTGAAATAGTAGTGACGTCATCCGTATCATCAACATCTCATTGGGCAGCCCTGAAGTACAGAAAGTTTTTTCTCCTTTAGCTCACTTGATCTAATCATACATCTCATTGCAAGTCAAGGAAGTCTGATTAAGAGATGGGGAAGAAAATGTGTGAAACTGAAAAGTCAAAATTACAAAAGAAAAGAAAAAAAAAAGAAACCAAACTGTTGATTGGTGGATATTGGCAACTGAGCTATTTATTTCAAAGTAGGGAAGCACTGTCAATAAGCATCTTGAACCAAACTTACCTGCATAAGTTTTACAGTTTCTGGGGCTACTGCCCGCCGCTATATAGGCGTGATTACAGATACAATTCCGACATTCGTCTGGTGTGATTGATGGGTAATCAGGATAAACCTAAGTCAAAATGGCCGGCCTGAACAGCAAAATCTCCTTTTAACCAGGTGGGGGAGTAAAGCCTTAGGATTGGGATAAGACAGCGAATTATCCACATACCCCACCAGTTTCAACCTTAAATGTAAAAAAAAAAAAAAAGGCAAATTTTATTTTGTATGGGTCAGTCTAGTAACTTTTTTTATACTTCGAACCGCCATGTTTATCCATCATGTTCCAATTAAAATCCACAATTACAAACATCCATGCCCCATCTGGAGTTCGAACCCGGGACCTTCGAGTTGCTGGCGCCCTAACCCATACAGCTACAGTTCGGTAACGTAAAACGTAGTTGCTGTAGACTCCGTGGTCTAGTTATTACTGTTGCTTCCATACCACACAATATACTACAATTCAGGGGGATATTGAATATATTCATAGAGATATTGAAATAACCTAACGATATCCTAAGTCCCTAAGGACATTATTGGCATATACTCTAGGTTTGAATATCTGAATAACATGGTGGGTGCATATTCTGAGGTTTACAACCTTAGTATATCCCGGTACACTGTTAAAATTTTGGGGAAAGTGTCTTGATCTGTTCACTAATGTTTCAGATTAACGTTAGTATATGCATTTACTTTCCGTAATTTCAGTAAAGCACCGAGATATATCGTTTTAAGGTTTCAATTTGTGAAATTCGCACACGTGCAGAAAAAAAAACGTTTTCTTCTTGTAACAAAGCATGTAATTCTGATCAATATTTGTCGCCGCCATTTTAATCACGCACTTCAGCAGAAATGGGAAATATTCTCAGTGAATGGGAATTGCGATCCCTAATTGACAAATAGAAAAAAAGTTTTTAAAGCATGGGGTGAGTCGTGGGATAATCTCAATTTACTTTGGGGTTCAGGTAACACACTTCTGACATTCTATACTATTTTACTAATGTTTTCTTATGTTTGTGAGGTTTAGTACATTCCGTAAGATGCTAAACAACTACCTGAAGACCCCGTATTCAAATCTCGCTTCCGGCTTAATTTTTTTTTTACCTGAAACCTGCGAGGCATCTTCGAAAATTTTTAACAGTGTATATTTACGATTATGTTGATGAGGATATTTGTTCTTTGGGGATATTCTTAGAATATTCTGATGACATTCCTGAAAATTGTACCGTAGAACATTCTTCTCAATTCTTATTTTCTCAGTAGCAAATGCTAGGAATGCCCATGTTTGATTCCAATTGTTCTGGGACATTACAACGCACATTGGGGATCAAAATTAGAGATTTCTGGAATAACTGTGATATTGCAGTAGCTTCAGATAAACACTGAGGAGGTTCTGGGGGTTCGAATCCCATCTACGTCAGCCATTTTGAAAGGTTTCAGAGTTTTCCTCTATCGCACTTGATAGAAAGTGAGATATTCTGATTGCACATTTCTTATTTCTTCTTGCATAGCAGTTGCAAAGGTTGATGATGGCCTGTAATTCTAAGACAATGTAAAAGTATGAAATTTAGTACTCTTTTTCGCTGATTGCAATTTCGGGTGAGCACTGGGGAAGTGAGACATATCCAGTCATATTGTTGACAAGATGAAGAGGTACCATATATCTTTTGTGTAGCCTTGCATTTGGAAACAACAGCAAAAGAAGTATATATGAAACCATTTTTGTCATAAGTTCCTCTATATTAACATTATTTACGTGTCAGGAGTAATAAAAATACACACCCTTCGACTACAATAATATGAAAGACTTGCTAAAGTCTCAGTTTCTTCAACAGAAAGTGTATAACGTGACGTCTTTTCAATAATACATCTAAAAGTTTAAATTAAAATGAAGATCAAATGTTACGAGTTCACAAATATTGTAGCTCAGTAAATAGCGCAATGGTTTCTCATTCCGAAGGTCCTTGGATCGATCCCAGCAGCCGGCCGTCCTGACTGAGGATTTTGCGAGGGTGTTTCTCAGTTATACCAGGCTATAAAATGTCGGAATGGTACCTTTAAACTTGGCGCTGGTCAATAGGCTTCCCAATCTCTTCACCTATCCTATCCCAAGTCAAAAATGCCTTAAGACCATAAACAAAATTCAATTCAAATATTTTTCCAGTGTTACTACAGGTTGTTTACTAAATACGAGTATTGTTCGAGTTCTGGTACTGGTTTACTCTGACCGATGTTTTCAAGAGGCTCTCTTATTTCCAAGAGGCAAATATGGGATGGTGAATTGACCGTTATCTTCTTCATCTCCCGGACTTGCGACTGGCCTTAGATATCATTCAAAAATTAGACATTTGATTTTGAACTAAAATAATAATAATAATAATAATAACTACTAATAATAATCGAAATAAAACTCTGAACGATTAATTTACAACACTAGCTAATTAAAATTGACATGCCTTAATATGTGCATGAATTTTGTAGAAAATAAGGCGAAACAACAATTTAAAGTGTTCGAAAGCTACACAGTAAAGGATGAAAACATGTTTATTTGTTTTCAGCCCCCTTGGTCCAGTGGGGAGGCGGCGCAAGCTCGAATCTCACTCACAGCCGTTATTCCTGACTGAACTTTTCCATGAATCATCCCTGTTTCACCACGTGAATACCTGGATGATAATTAGAATAGAGGCACTGGCTAATAACTTCTCTATCCCTGCGCTCGGAAGAGTGCTTTCCCAGAAACGTCATCCCTCCGATATGTGACAGACTTTGATCACGATGCCTATCGAGTCAATATAAAACTTGATAAGCTATTATTTGTTGTCACATCCAACATTCCTTACGCTTTAGTAGATTTTTTTTTTTACATGATGACTAAATCTTGGTCTGTCAGATTATTTCACTATGCAAATCCATTTTTCAGTTTTCTAAATTGGACAGGCCTAGAAATATGTAATTTTCAGTATCAAGCGTGGAGAATTATGCAATTCGCCTCGGGCAAGCTTTCTTCAACCTCCTGAGCGGCTATTTGCCTGGAGTGGCTGAGGAAAACAGTAGATAACTCAGAATGAACAATCTTGTGAAATGCCAAGAAACACTTGTAAAATGTCTTAATTATAATATTTTACGTGACACATGCATGCTGCAGGATTGACTGAATTGTTGTAAAATATTTAAATAAAACTTGAGATGCGATGAGAGTGACATGATAACAGTTCGCAACAGGATTGATAGGGCGGGATTGGCAAGACCACATACTATTCAAACTCCCTTCTTATCAATAAAAATATGTTGGTGTAGTTATGAGCGAGTCATTTCTAGATTCAGCATGCTTGCAAATAGATAACTTTGTAAGTCATAAGTTATCGAAATCCTCATTTTGAGTGCTTAGTTAGATTTGGAGTTATTTAGGGTGGGGATGGACTTTCTGAAAGACATGATATCGTCTCTAATAGACTAGCGGATCCAGGATTTTCGTTAGGGGCGGGGAAGGGGGTGGACTTGGCATTTTGCCAATGCGGAAGTGTAATGGACTTGGCATTTTCGATATTTTTACGGCAAATGAAATTTTAAGTATAAATTTATCATATTTCCCCTCATATTACTTTTATCATCATGGAACATGACACCAATATGCGCCTAAACTGATATTTTTAGATAAATTAGATTTGTCTAAAAAAAACAAAGTTTTTTGCGCGCCCCTTCTGTGAATCCGCCACTGCCCAAATATGCGGTATACTCTTTAAAGAAGGATATGCGGTACATACTAAAGGATGCCATTGAAGGTATAGCTGAAAGGAATAGGGGAAGAGGAAGAAGAGGTAGCGAATATCTTGACAGCATAAAAGGAGATAAATATTTTGCTTTCAATAAATGGAAAACATAAGATTGGTGCGTATTAATACAGAGCGGTTGAATTTACTTTAAAGGACCTGCCGTTTTCGCATAACTCTAATGAAAATGCTGATATTTTGAAAATATGATATTTCAACTGTTTAATGTTACTGTAATATGCAGTTAATTCAGTTCTCACCATGTGGACCAATATAGTCACACTGACGTAATATTTCAAAATGTGAGTGCCCAATAGAAATATTCGGCATTTTGGTTGCACAGAAAATAGCGGTTACATGTAAAATTAATTTTGAAATAATTGCTTAGACATCTCCCCAATATACGCTTCCTAACTGGTTGAATGGTTATAACAACTGCTGGTTTGCGCGCGTGTTCTGGTTTTAAAACCGATTTCGATCCATTGAAAGGAATGAGTCCAAAGTTCACTTCACGCAAAACTATACACTCCAACCTCATTAAAAGTTTCCAACCTAATTTTTGGCCGTTAATAATAATTCAATTCATATCATAATTCAGTGTCCTTTGAATTCTAATATCGAAGATAAGTACTGGTACTTAGGCCATCCACATAACAATACTGTTATGAGGGTGAACTTATTTCAGGCAGACTGAACTTAAAACTTCGATTAGTGGGGGTAGTTGGAATATTCCAAGTTGGAGGTAAAATAAAAATAGCAAAACATTGGTTTTCTCCAAGATAAGGTAATGAAAAACGTATTATAACTTGCACAATCACCAGTATAAATCTTCCATTAATTTTACACTTCATTTCGCTAATAGTGCTCTCGGTGAAAGAGCAGGGTAAATTTTACTTTCGGTTCCCCAGCTATTGAGCTGTATATTCTGTATCATTGATTCTCTTACAAGTAATTGACACAGCCACTTCTGAAAAATCATAGCAACAGCCAGCAATAATAAAAGCGTTAAGAGGGCTCCTCGCTCCAACCCCCACATTTTTAACATTTTTCAAAATATTTAAAAAACTAAGAGAACTATCAAAAATGTAAGAACATAGCGTACTAGGACTTACAAATTACTATGAAATACAATGGACAATTACTATGACGTTTTCAATTACGTCATAATATTTGAAAACGAATCACACATCAATGGACAAGACCTCGAGATCGCTGTCCATTGTATTTGATTGTAATTTGTAAGCTCCAGAGCACTATGTTCTTACATTTTTGATAGCGCTCTTAGTTTTTGAAATATTTTGAAAAATGTTTTAAAAGGGGGGTTGAAGCGAGGAACCCTCTTCAGAAAGAGGCATGTGTTATTATTTCGTTACAGAAGTGCTTGAGTTGTCAGTATATGCAATATGTTCAGTATATGTTCAGTATATATACGAAAAATCTTACGTCGAAATTCAAACCTAATTATGTTTCTAACACCGGGTCAAGTTTTGTATCTGGTCACCGGTCTAAATTTCATAGTGCAAACTGAACCGCCTGTCTGGGTCATCCTCACTTGAAGTGTGGTTGCAATTGCAGCTTGTATGGATGCCAGTTGAAGACTACAGGAACAGAACGTGATTTGTCCATTTTCTTGATTTTACATGAGAGCATTTAAAAAGTTCACAATTTAATAGTTTATTTCAGAAACCCGCAATCAGCCATAACAAATATCGGGTTTCTGAAACAAACGATTCAATTAGTTTTACCTATTCCTGCACATCAAATAAAGATTTGTTTGTAATAGACGAATTATGCATATTCTCTTCATGTGTGATAGTTTGTTAGAAACACCCTTCAAAGACCAAACAGATGGTCCAATTATCTCAATTTGCTCCAAAATGGACAAAGCACGTACTTTCCCTTTCCTCAAATTTCTTCAATATCTTCAATAAGGTTGCGTGTGCTCTGTATGGTCTCTGTGAATGGTGCGCGTTGAAGTCAGCTGAAATTACGCTGATATTGCGACCACCACTCACTAGCACAATCTTGGTCTTTTGATGAGGAGTTAGCGACACGCTGAATCACTTGCAACGACCGAATAACAAATAATTATCTTTCACCAAATCACAAACCTCCTAATCAAATAAACTTAGGTACAATAAATAAATAAATAAATCCGGGAATGAGATAGCCTAAAATGTCACATGATGTCCTTCCTATTTAAAATGATCCACATAAATTCAAGATGACTGACACGGAGCTCATCCTTACTTCAAAGATATCCAACATTTGGTCTCATCCGATAGCCATTTTCGACTTACCCTAGTGTTTCTAGACTTTTGCCTTACCCTAGAATAAAAAAAGTTTTTTTTTTAACTACGTTTTTCTGTTGAACAATTGGCAACATTAAAACCGTGATAACTTCGTAACCGTTCGTTCTAGGTGACAAATGATAATAATGACTCAGGAAGAAAAAATGTTACGATCTTTCATTTTGTACTTCTGCAAAATTATTTTTACCATTTATGAGATAAATTCCAAAAATATTTTTGGTACAATTTCTTTCAAAATGGCTGCCAGTTCTCGGGCTCTAAACGGCGTAACTTTTGGTGTGTTATTCAGCACATTTTCTTCCTAGAATAGCGAAAAATAATTTTTACTGCTGTTTTTTAAAACTTAAATCGAATTTTCCTTGGACTATTTCCGTTGAAATAGAGCAGTCGCTTTCCTATGTCATGATGTTTGCAGCTGCATTACGCAGCTATAATATTATAAATTCTGACAATATATACATAATTTTAAAGCTTATAAAATTTCCTACAACTTTTATTCGAACATTTTTCCAAAATTTTGGATCTACTGAAATGTACGAGGTTAGGAAGAAAATATATTACCCAACACAGATCACACTTTTTAAAATTGTATCCTAAAATAATAGAAAATGGCTACTCGTCTAGAAAAAGTGATAATGACCTTTCATATTCCCCGTACAATTTCAAATGTAATAAAAAAAGAACGAGCCTTCTACGTTCGTTGTTTTAGAAGTTATGCCTCATAATCTAAGTGCAGATGGGAAATCCAAGATGGCAGACTATTTTTTCAAAATGGCGGAAAACTCACAATTGATTTTTTTCTTCTTTTTTGTATCAGTAGGTTTCATCTTTTGGTTTTAAATGTTTAGGTTTAATCCAATTTTGTAGTAATTGCACTGTAGTATCAGAAAAGATTTGATAAATATGTTAAAAATTTGCTCAAAATGAGTTGCCTATATAGTGTAAATGAATTTCAAATTTATATAAGGGACCATTTTAAACTGCATGCATATTGTATAAAGAGACTCCATAGTCTAGTTGTTAGAGCGTTGTTGGACTCATGTCCACGTGGTCCCGGCTGGAGTCCCACTTTTCGGCCTCACCCAGGTGGAGGTAGTTCCACCAAACACGGACAGATGACGCTGGGGCAGGGGCAGGGCCTGACGTCCTGTCACGCTAGTAGTTATTATTATTACATATTGTATAATTTTAGCTCTTCTTGAATAACTCCATAATTCTATCTATTATTGAAAGTAAACAAGTAAACTCTTGTTATGACGAAGTCTATCACAACTGTAAATATTTGTTTAACGACGAATAAAATAATAATAATAATAATAATAATAATAATAATAATAATAATAATAATAATAATAATAATAATAATAATAATAATAATAATAATAATAATAATAATAAATTGCGCTTGTATGGAAGCACTGTATATTGTGATCCTTTGGTTTTTGTTTTGCTTCAAGTATAGGACTGAGTCAATAAATAACCTTAAAGAAGGTTGCAAAACATTCCCATTATTCCTATAAAGTTGAACCCAAATGTT
>JAGDQP010007062.1:0-44144 GCA_022664845.1 Lepisma saccharinum
AATAATAAGCTGTTAAAGAAATATAACATTAAAATACTTCCTCAGGTTATATCAGGCAGTACGACACATGCTTACGTTTCCAATTTGTGCAATAAAAATATACATTTACGCAGAAAAACGGTAGTTGGCAGAATTCTTACACAATTCAAGATACAAAACGTGCCAGCTTCAAAATTGAAAGAGGAAACATCAGCGCAGACTACTTTACAAGTAACGCAGCTATTGGATGAAGAGCTACAGAAACGTCTACAGAAAATTGAGAAATTAGTTGATATTTCCAAGGTTCAAATTTCGGATGAACTGACTAACGAAGAACAATGGTAGAATCATTGTTATATGAATTTCGTCATGTATGGTCTTACAGTTCGTCAGATATAGAACTTATTAAGGGATACAAGCAGCAATAAGACGTAGATAATAACTTTAAACCGTTTCCACATACTTTCAAAGAGATTCCATTAAATATTTTGCAAGAAATTAAGGCCCAGTAGACGATTTATGTAAAGCAGGCGTACTACGAACCGGTTTGACAGATTATACTTTCAGGGCTGTAATCGTAAAGAAACCAACAGGTTCGTGGCGCATTTGCAGTGATATGAGCTATTGAAACTTATATTTACATAAACCAGCTATTATACAAGTTAGTATGAAATCTGTACTGTATAAATTGAGGAAATGCAAATACATGGTAAATTTAGGTGTCAACAATGCGTATTACTCGGTACAAATCGATGAAGATCCATAGAAATATCTTTGTGTAAATATTTCGCCTCTCGGTTCGTATATCCTGACTCGAAATCCAATGGGAATGCTTTCAAGTTCATTTTCACTTAGCTATGTTATCAATAGGCTTACGAAAGATCTAAACCCAGAAATTGTTAGCTTTTACGCAGATGATTTATTATTCAATGGGGATAATTTCCTCACAGTGCTTGAGGCACTCAGGCAACTTTTGAAAGTTCGAGAACTTGGTATTCGTTTATCGATACTGAGAGCGAAATTTGTTTATCGATCAGCAAGGAATTTCTATTTCCAAGAAGATTCGGTCAGCTATTGACAACTTTTTGCCACCGAAATATGTGAAGTAACTCCGCTAATACTTAGGGTTTGCAATTGTACTAGAGGACAAATACCAAATTATGCAGACATAGTTTCGCCATTATTAGAATTAACGAAAAAGGGAAAACGTTATAAATGGTTACCAACACACCAAGAAAGTTTTTTGGCTTCTGTACGTTCCACGGTACAGAAGCAGTCTACTTTATATTCTGGTACAGGCGGACAAGGGTCAGCTGCCCAATAGATGTCAGTCAAACAGTCCGGTAAGTTCATGGCGCTACGTAATGTAACCATCTTTCATAAGAAAACTAAACCTTGTTTCTGTAATCCATTGCCTATTTACTTGATCAGCTACATCCTAATTCCCAGTACCTAGTGTCTAGACGCACGAAATCTTACGCTATAGTCAAAAGAAGAATACCATCAGTACGTAGCTTAAGCAAACCAGAGTTACCGTATTATCCGTTCTTGGTCTCCAGGTTCCCTTTTCTCGTCACAAGCTGGCAGATTTGGTGTACTTATACAAGATACTTAACGGAAAACTTAGAACTGGAGAGTTGATATCTAAATTTTACATCCATATTCCCTTGCGAATAACCAGAAATAATAACCTCCTTCATTGTAACACGCCTAGGCTATGTATAGGGCAGCGCTCCTTATTCCATAGACTAATAATTATGTACGATAATCTTATCAAATATTGTTATTTTCGGATCTGAAAACACTTTCCATTGAACGCTAAATACCAATATCTGATTTATTCCTCTTGTGTATTATAATCATCATGTTATTGATATCAATTGCTGTGTTATGTGTTGTTTAAAATTTAATTTCATGTTATTTAGTTGCTAGTAATGTTATTTACTTTGTTGCAATGTTATTTTGTTTCTGTGTAAAATGGCAACTCCAGCTGTAACTGAAACTTAATAATAAATAAATAAATAAATTGCCTGTCTCTAATTTTTCCCTACTTTCTCTTAAAAAAATGAAAATAAATATGGACAGCAATTGCACTAAAAATTAGGAGTCATGACTTTACACATGAAAATACACCAACACACACACACGCATCCGCTCGCATAGACAGTCCTTTGAGCTTCAAAATTGTTGCTTGAGTTACATTAAAATTGACAGGAATGACTCAGCGGACTTCATCTGTCACAATTCCGAGACCTATCTGACAACCCTATAGGAGAGAACAATAGCTTCAAATTGTTTTCAAATCCACGGTGTCCTTACATTATTTTCAATTAGTGCACCCTCCTGAATGCATAGCTTATATTAAGGAATGGATTACAGAACAAGTGAGTTTGTTTCCAATCTGCTCTTTTATACTTGTGTTAATTGCACAGACATCTTCAGTTACACTCAAGCAAAATTACACGAATCATACATACAGCACACCACACTCTATCAATTAGGGACTTATGAGTTACAGAAAAAAAGCTCTAAATTATTGTTTGTCCGTCCTTTATAACGGAACACTATTAATCAATCAAAAAAAGCTTGATTTTATCTTTTCTGACTCACACTCTCCTTCCTTCGACCATTGCTCATGTTAAGACGTGCTCAAGAGGTTCTTACGTCTTTCCTTTAAGCATTGCTTGTGTTAAAGGACGCAGTTGCTCAGTTAATTCAATTTTAAATTGAGGGGAAAACTGTGGCGACTTCTAGTACCGTCAGTTCCCTGATAGCCTCTAAAAACATTATTAGCAAACAAATTTGGTTGTGTCAATTGATAGCATGGAAAGAAGAGAGTCCTTCAGTTGAAGGATATCAGTACTTTGATGCTCTCAAACTTCTATAATGAAAACTATGCTTACGCAGTCTCTGCGTAGAACACATCTCGCCGTCTCTCGTTGCTGCTTTCACATCGTACGTGGGACCACACATGCTTGTCTTATATGGAGTCAAATACTTATCAAAAACACTTATCAAGGCAGATGTTCCAGTTACATCAAGAAGTTCACTCTTCCTGTTCTCTCATTGGCTGAAACTCTCCGAAGTTACGTTCTTTGAAGCTGGGAAATGCAGAAGTACACCCTTACCCAAAAGAGACATTCTATATTATATGGTTAAAAAGAATTGCATCAGTCTAAATATACATGGAAATACATAGCAATTACATAAATGGATTAATACAAATATAAAATATAAAACACTGAAAATAAAAGCATACAAAATTCAAATACACAATATCACTGATTAAATATATTGGTTGTCCAACCTTACCTAACCCAACAACTCTATGGGTTATTTTCAATTTCAATTTGCTTGATATTAATCGCGATGTTAGAAGAATTTGGACTGAATAGAAACATGCGTTGCCCGATACTAATCGACTTTTTATTTCTTCCTCGACCTCATTTTTGCTTGTTCCCTATGCTCCCAAGCATTTGAATTTGTTTACTTTCTCAATGACCTCATCCCTAATTCTTATGTTTTTATTTCCTTCATTCCCTGTGTTTCGGCTTGTTATCATGTATTTTCTTTTATCTGTTTACCTGAAGACCTATCTCATAGCACGCTTCTACTAAGACATCGGCGTTGCTTTATAGTGCATCTACACTAAAAAATATTGGTGTTTATTGCCACTCCAAAAGGTGTAATAGAACACCTCTACATCTACTCCAAATCCAGTGCTGGGTAACACCAATTCTAGTGTTGGTCAACACCATCCGGGGTGTCCGACACCATTTCTGGTGTTGACAAACATCTCTACCAGTATTCAGAAACACCGTTAGGAGTGTCAATAAACACCATTGAAGGTGTTCCGTAACACTTCTAGCGGTGCACTTTAACACTCTTAACTGTGTTTCTGAATACCGATAGAGATGTTTGTCAACATCAGAAACGGTGTTGGACACCCCGGATGGTGCTAACCAACACTAGAATTGGTGTTACCCAGCACTGAAATTGGTGTAGAGGTAAGGGTTTCTATTACATCTTTTGCGGTAGCAATAAACACCAATAATTTTTTGGGTGTATATAGTCCCCTATTAAATCTACATCATCCGCGTATACGAACAGTTGATTCAAACCATTCAACGATAGTCCCTTTTTGCCTCCTTTAAATTTTAAAATAGCATATTCTAACGCAAAGTTAAACAGTAGTGGTGACAAGGCATCTCCTTGTTTCAATTCGTTGCGAATCGTGAAACTATCTGATATATTATTACCTATACGTACTGTGCTTATAAGGGTTGTTGAGACACATCTTTGCAAGTTGAACCATTTTTTTTTCGGAATTCCAAATCGTATCAGGATACTGGTGAATGAATAGTTGGTGAACCGTCCCATTCTATTCAAATTTCTTCTCCAAAATTTGCCGAATATCTGGTTCAACGTGGATCTATTTCTTCTAAATCCACACTGGTGATCTCCAGTTCTTTCATCTACGTATACACTTAGGCGTGTTAACAGAATATTACTTAATACCTTGTATCAAGTTGGAAGTAACGAGATTTCGCTGTAATTATTACAGTCCGATTTATCTCCTTTTTTTGTAAATCGGAACTATTATTGAGGTTTTCCATTCCTTTGGGAGCTCCTCATTTCTCCATATAGCACTTACTAATTTATGTAGTTCCTTAATTAGTGCCGTTCCTCCTGCTTCAATTAATTCGGCTGGAATATTGTCTATTCCTGGTGTTTTGATTTTTTAAATTTCTTTACCGACATTTCGATCTCGATCTCGCTAGGTTCGGGAATCCACGGTTATGCGGTATGGATTTCAAATTCCCTTGTTTATTCCCCGTTGTGCACATTAAGAAGTTTGTCGAAATAACTTTTCTACACATCGACAATTTTAGTCGGATCCGCCTAAAGATCTCCACGTTAATTTCTAATCATTCCTAACCTCGGCTAGTAACCTTTTATTAACGAGTTTACCCCTTTGTATAGATCTCGTATGTTATTTGTCTTGCCGTTTTCCTCAATCTCCTGAATCTTCTGCGTCAGATTTTCTCGCTTCGTGTTTCTGAACCCGAGTGTGGCGTTCCGCTTCCCGTTACTGTAGTGGTTGGTATTTGCTTCGCGTTTATTACTTAGCCATCGTTGCCTTGCTTGTTTTCGTATTTCGTGAAGCTTAAGGCATTCTTCATCAAACCAAGTTTTGTTTTCTGTTGTTTCTTCTCACCTACACGTTCCTTCGCTGCGCTCTTAATGGTTTCACGAATAGCCTTCCACATCTTACTTATATGAGTTTCATTATTAATATCATCATTATTATTACTCGAGTCTGCTAGGAATGCGAACCTATTGGAGAGTTCGAGTTGGTAATCGCATTTTATGCTCGGATTATTTAATCGTTTAACTTGGAATTTCAGTTGTTTTGATCCCTTGTTCTCTCTGCTCGCGATGCATAAATTTTCCCTTACTTCTGTCATCACTAATTGATGATCGGTGTCACTTTCCGCTCCTCTGTACGACCTAACATCCATTATGTTGGTGTGTCTTCGTCTGTCTACTAATACGTGATCGATCTTTGAGAGTTTTGCCGTCCGGAGTTACTCATGTGTATTTGTGTATGACTTTGTGTTCAAAGTACGTGCTCTTTCTTTACCAGTAGGTTTTTCGAAATCGCGAAAGTTATCAGTCCTTCTCTATTGTTGTTGGTCTTTTTCTGAAGGCTGTATTTGCCTATACTAGGTCTATATTTTTTTTCCCTCCCTGAAATCACCGAACACAATTTTCGAATTATACTTCAGCATTCGGTCAAACAGTCTTTCCAGTTCATCGTAGAATATATCTTTGTTGTTATCAGTAACACCTCGCTCGGAGCATAGACGTTTAATAAAACCGTGTTGCCCCATCGAGTACGTACGATAGTGTTTCGTTTACGAACTCTATATTTTGAACTGCCTGAAGGATGCTGTTTTTAATTAGGAATCCTGTTCCGAAATCGTGAGACTGTGTTCCACCGTAGTAGAAAGTGCACTTGCCCTGTGGGATGCTATCTTGACCTTCCCACCGAACTTCTTGGATCTGTAATATGTCTAGCTTGTATTTCTCGGTCTCCCGTACCGCCACCTGAAGAGCGTCCGTTTGGTATAATGTTCGTACGTTCCACGTTCCTGTTCTAAGGTCTTTCTTAATCCTGTTCTTGGAGTCCCCCGAAGCAGTCCCCGCCCGGAGATCCGAATGAGGGACTAGTTTACCTCCGGAATATTTTACCCCAGGAGAATCCATGAACCAACTGTTACTATTTGTTGATATGTTTTACCAGTGTAGAGTTGTCAGCTCTACGACCTCGCAGTAAAGGTAGACATTCAGGATGTCGTCCCCTGTCCATCTCTGAGCCTTGCCAATGTAATTCATCTTCAGTCTCAGAGTGGTAATGATGATGATGCCTCCCCTCACCATGATATTTATGTTCGGGGTTATTTTCCCCTAGCCTTTGTAGAAGGCAGCAGGACTGATTTTGGTTCGCCCCGGAATATCTCCTGTACCCCCATACCTGGTCGGCATTCCCCTATCCGCCACCTGGGGAGGCGCTTGGTGGGAGACCAGTAACTCCAACCCGGAACCTTCCTTACCTACTAAATATTAATTAGACATATACTCGTCGATTACACATACTAATTAAAATAATTAGTTTACAGATTATTAACATTATTTCGTGTAACCACAGGTTACCTGTCCGTTACAAGTGTCTCTGTTCCTGCTTTCACTGAGACGTTAGTCTGCTTTTCTGGTGGACGGAAGGACGTGATTACAGACAAAATATAAGCTTTCCAAATTTTTATTTAAGTTGTGGGATAGTGCTCTCAAACAGGTTGAGTGGCCAGACCTACACGGGTCGAGTCGAGTTGATCTTACTTAGTCAGGGGTCGGGTAGGGTCAGATTGACTCGACCTGTTGAGAGTACTAGGGGGAGGCTAAAAATGTAAATTACATAGTGAACGAAATGAGAACATTTGAAGAGCTTGGTGCAAAAGGGGATTTCACCATCTTTTGCCAGTTTACAATTTTCAATGCAAATATGCGTTAAAATAATTGCTCTTTGTATTAGCGCATGAAAGGGGAATCCTCACTTTCTCCCAAGGCCTGTGTTTGGCTCGTTATGAAGAAATCCAGCTGTTATTATTGGTGCAGATGGATTTTTTTAAATTGCGGTTTTTCAATCTCCTGGAAAGCTTGAAAAACTGGAGAAATCCCATTTTTACGCGAAGCTCTTCAATTATATTCGAGAAATGAAACTACCATCACAAAGCACAGGAAGAACCACTAATAGGTTTTTGACAGCATATCACCTGAAAGCTCATTATCCATATTCCAAGCACATATGCTCATAAAACCTTCGTTTATAATAGCCATGGCAATAAGTAATAAATCAATGAGGACATGGACACAGACAGTATCTTGTAAGATATTGATCACATTTAAAAAATACTTTAATTTTAATCGAATATATAAGCAGACGTGTATTTGGTGTAAGCGCTAGTTGAGAAATGGTACTACTGACGGTAAAGCAATTTTGAGTGCTTAGAACGCATTCGTTCTCCTGAGGTGCAGAGGAATCCCATTGATATTCCACGCTGCAAGTGAAGTTAAAGCATGCTGAGAGAATAAACAAAAGCACCAACTTCTTCCCCACCCGTTCACTACCACGATTTCAACTCAAACTCTACTCAACCCAAGCAAGTAACCACGTTCTTAAAAAACGCAAGATAAAAATGAGCTAAGTTTTTAATATTCTGTTCCGTGTGATATGTACACCGCTAGACATGAGACAAAAATCTTACCTTGTATTCCTCTCTCTCTCTCTCTCTCTCTCTCTCTTGCCAGTTCTTTTTTGTGCGTCCGTTCACAATGTTGTTTTATGCATTTTTCGTCGCAATGATAGATTCGATCCTTCCCCCTGAGCTTCACTACTGCCTCCCCTCTCTATCATTCGCTGTTTCTCATCTATATTCCAACAGTGAAATTCTTGTTTGGTGATCAAGATTCAAACCCATTTACTGCGTTATGCGATTAGAATGACATTATTTTGTATGTGTAGATCTACGTTTTTCTTTATTTCCTCCCAACAATAAAAACCCACGCATTATATCCTCACGTAAAGCATACAACAAAAGTAATAAACAAAATTATTCTTAACAAGCGTTCTATGTGTGTGTGTGGTTGCGTGGGTGTGTTTTAAAGTGTGAAGTAAAGGTCACATGCTGTATAAATTTAACGTTGTGTTAGAAGAGGGAGTGAGATAGAAAAGGTGTTGTGGAATACATGAGATATAAACAAAATTATGTGCTTTCTGTGCTCAGCATACTTGATTCATTATGTTTTCGTTTAGTTATTTTATGTTAGTCAATTTAATCGGAACTCCATCCTCCGTCGACTCTGATAATAGTTTTTGAGAAGAATGGTAATGTGCTTCTTATCACTTCTAGTCCTTGCCTCCTCCAACTTCCTGTAGATTTAATGAAAACAAAAAAATATGCTCGCATACAACATGAATTATTAATTTTTATTTTTTAACTTTCATCATTCAAATTTTAATAAATTCGATTTCCTCTTGACGGTACAGCTTCACAAATTTAGTTCTGGTACAGTTTCCAGTTGTCTTGCACTTAAAATATCATTGCTATTTCCATATTTTCCCCTCTTTCTTTAAGACGATAAGTCAAAATGTTTAAGACCTTACGCTCCTATTTCCAAGTGAGTGAATAGGTGATCAAATCTTTTATTCATAAATTTCCCTTGGTCTGATTAAACACGCAAGTTTTTCTTTCTTTATTTATTTGTATTAGCAGAAAGAAGTATACTTGAAAATATGAACAGTTTATTTTCCATTTAGAAAATGATTGCCTGAAATCTTAGTGTTGTTAATTGAAACTCTTGTTTAAGCTACATAGTTATAGTGTTTGAATGCAAATGTTAATAGACCATTCAAGTATATAATAACAACTGGCACTTCCCTATTGTACTCGTCGGTTCGAATATGTTATGTTGTATACATAGTCTGCGGTAACAACAACAATAACGAACTGATGGGTCATGTCAGATCCATGTCCATGTCAAATCAACACAGTCATTTACCTCACCATCTCAGATTTTTATGAATTTTGATGTGGTAGTAGGGCCTGATGAGAAACACCCAAAATGTGTATCGCAGTTTTGTGTCGTACATTTCTGGAGTTACAGCATCTCAAATTAGATTTTTTTCCGAAATTTCGAGCCATATAGATTATTTAGAATGCTTGTAACTTTTGTTCAAATCAAGATAGAGATGTGATTCTTGCGTCGTTGTAAAGGTCTTGGACAGACCTTTCATCTGATATGCAACACTTGCCCCTCCCTAAGAAATTGAAAATTTGACCTTGAATAGCAAAAATAACGTCAAGTTCAATTTTTATGAAACTTTTAGAAAATAATGGTCTTTTATTTGTAAAGGCATGTGCAAAATTCCAGAATGGGACACCCATGGGAAGATGAGCATTTTTAAAATTTTATTTACGTCTTTTAAGCATTTTTGAAGTTTGATGATACAATATTGTGAATAGTGTCATTGTATAGGTTAAGAGGCAAGTGTTTGGAAAAGCAATCGCAATTTGGGTAGTTCGTCTGAGGCCATATTCGGAGGTGAGAATCCAATGTGGCTGTCTGGAACATGCGATTTCTAGTATACAAATGACCACATCTTTGGAGTTTTTACACCTAGGGTTATGGCATTGGTGCCTAATTGTAATGTTGCATTAGCAAAATTGTTATCAGATGATGGTAGCCACTTGGGTAGTCCATCTTAGTATATGGAGATAGAAAATCCAACATGACTGCCGGAGTAAACCATTCTAGTATACAGGCAGCCACTCTCTCGATAATTTATTGGAACTATGATTTTGGTGTCAAATTGTAGTGTTTTACGATTAAAATCATCAGTAATTGATGGTTGTCATCTGGGGAGTTCGTCTTCAGTGTAGAGGAGGAAGAATCTAATATGGCCGCTGGAACATGCAATTGTAGTTTTTTCGTTATCATTGAATAACATAGTTTAGTTTAATCTGAGTAGTTTAGTTTAATTAATATATTATTTAGTCTGCCCCCCAGGAAATAGGATAATCTCTTCCTTAGTAACATTATCACAAATGAAACGGAAAGAATCGACAAATCTTTTTCTCTTGTGACTTACTGGCAATTTTTGTCTGATTTCAATCTGACTGACACATGAATAAAGCTCTTCACCAAAGTCCTTGCAATTATGAAATTATGGGACAACAGGAATTTTAAATTCAACAAAAAGCGTTTCATAATTCTTACAACAAGATTTAGAATAGCATTAAAACCTTAAGTCAATAAAAATGTGTCCTGACTTAAGTACAATTTTTTTTCCGTAATATGGTTGCTTGTATGCTAGAAATAGTATATTGCAGCGGCCATATTGGTTTCTCACCTCCGCATATGGCTTCAGACGAACTACTTAATTTGCGACCATTGCTTTTCGTAACACTTGCCTCTTAACATATACAATGATACTATTCACAATATTGTTTCATCGAACTGCACACAGGGGGCGGGGACATAAACCCGACCTGTGCCAAAAATGCTTAAAAGACGTAAATAAAATTTTTAAAACGCTCATCTTCCCATGGGTGTCCCATTCTGAAACATGTCTTTACAAATAAAAGACCATTATTTTCTGGAAGTTTCACAAAAATCGGAGTTGACGTTAGTTTAGCTATTCAAGGTCAAAGAGTCAAAGTTCAAGGTCAAATTTTCAGTTTCTTAGGGAGGGGCAACTGTTGCATATAAGATGAATGGCCTGTCCAAGACCTTTACAACGACGCAAGAATCACATCTCTATCTTAATTTGAACAAAAGTTACAAGCATTTTAAATAATCAATGTGACTCAAAATTTCGGGGAAAAATCTAAGTTTGAGATGCTGTAACTCCAGAAAATACGACACAGAACTGCAATATTATATTTTTGGGTGTTTCTCATCATGCCCTACTACCACACAAAAATTCATAAAAATCTGAGATGGTGAGGTAAATGACTGTTTTGATCTGACATGAAATGACCCATATAATAGACTTTCGAAAGTATTTACAAGCATCCAATTTGTTAATGAAGTTCAGAAGTGGGTAGAAAATAATAAAATAAAGTTATAACTAAATTTACTACCTAGAAGATATACAAGTCGCCTGTGGCTCAGGCGGTAGAGTTCCTGACTACGAATCGAATCGGTGATTACCAAAACATTTGTTCCGCTGTCTATCAACCAAATAGTTGGTTTTCATTACCAAATATTTTTTTTTCGGTTTGATATATATTAAACTTGTTTTTAATTGCTCTTGAATTATATCATTGCTTGTATTTTATTTAGTAAAATCTGATGAACAAGATCCGATACTTAAATTTTGTCTTATATCAACTAAACAACTTTAGAGAAAATAGTCAGGCACTTCATGTGACAGCAAGAACAGCTATTGCTAGTACTACCACCACCGCTATCACATCTAATGATAATAATAATAATAATTCAATTTTGAATTTCAATATCAATTTATTGGGCATATAAAATGACAAAGCAGGATACATAACCTAATACATGTCGCCCTTTAGCAAATTCATGCAAACATTACTATAGCCATCTCATGCAAAATTTGCTACAGTACATCAGTATATGAATAAGACAACATACAGTTATCATTATGCAATAATAATAACAATAATTAGAGAAATAAATTGAGCTAAATTTTATATTATTCAGAGAAGAAAATGTGTCATTTAATGATGAATGACAACAATTCGGAATGGTCGTAGAATAAATGCAATTTGACGAGTCATCATTCTTTCTGCCTCCCCCCCCCCTCTCTCTCTCTCGTCCTATTACTATGTACATCCGGTACTTCACACTATAATAACCTTGGCAATTTGATGAATACTTACTGTGTGAATGCAACTGGATAAGCGTGTGAGGAGAGAATGTATGTACGATAAGATGATATGTACAGCATTTATTCGGTATCTCTTTTATTCTCCCATCTCATTTCTAATAAGTTACAGAGAAAAAATATGATTAGCTTAGTAAGAGCATGTATAAACGTCACTAGGAACAAGGTTATGAGGCACAATTTCTCTGTTTAGTTGAACTAGGGTTTCTCAACCTAGGGTCGTGGTTTGTGTGCCAGGGGGTCGCGAGGGGAGGTGAAAAAGCACATTTAACAAAGGTTTTTTGTAGGGTAAAACCAATACATTTCAAAGAAAGCATTTTATTTTACTTATTTGTATAATTACTAAAGATAATGTAATTTGTTGAATAGTTTTCCCGTGATATAATTAGACTATTATTATCAAATGCAGCAAATCAACTGCCATGTTTTCAAATGAAAAGCAAATGTTACACAAAATTAAAAAAGACTAAAAGAATTAAAACGTTACGAAAGATTGTACAAGTTGACTAGCACTTTCAAGACTAGTATAGTCCGGGTATAGGCCGAGTAACATACTATTTCAGACTGACGGAGCTCGAGTAACACTATTTTTTATCACGTAAAGGACCTTCTAAAAATACAAAAAAATGTATAGTTTTAGCCTCTAGCCTTATTCTACTGAAATCTATGATTTAAAAAAAACTGCCGTCTGCTGTGTTGTTCGTGTCCATAAGGTCTCCGTCGTGGAAGTGCTAGGTTAGCGCGAAATTTAATTTGATTTAATTAGTTTCAAAATGTCGGTTCAATTTACGGCATACACATTAACAAGTCATCTTCAGTTCTACGTTAAACGTTAGGTGCCCATCCTTGTCCTAAATAACACATTTTTAATATACAGGCTCTTTAGTAATTAATGTAACTGAGAAACAGACCTGTAAAAACGAGTTTTCAATATATTTCCGTGAAATTTTCTGCAATTGCTCACAAAACGCTGACGCTTTGACACTGAAAATAATTTTTCCAAACAAAATTTTAACCGCCATTTTGGGGGTTCAAGTTCAAAAGTGAACCTCGCTTATGGAAAAATCAGTGTTCATTCAAAGAACCACTTTCCCTTGTCTAAATTATTAATTACCAAGAAATTAAGTCAGACGGTGTATAAAATATTGCAGATCGAGATCGAGAGATGATACAATATTTTATTGACAGAAATAACCGTCTAACTTAATATCTTGGTAATTAATCAAATTAGACAAGAAAAAGTGTTCCTCTGAATTAACATTGTATTTTTCCATAAGCAAGGTTCACTTTTGAGTTTCAACCCCCAAACGGGGAGTTAAAATTTAAATCAAGGAAATTATTTTCACAGTGTTAAAACGTTAGGGTTTTGTGAGCAACTGTAGAAAATTTCATGAAAATATCTGGAAAACTTTCGATTTTATGGGTCTGTATGTGTGTTGAGGGGAGGGGGCGACGGTCAGAAGGCATGGTAAAAGGGGGTTGCGGCGTGAAAAAGTCTGAGAAACGCTGGTATAAACAAAACAAAAAAAAATATTTGACATTTGTGACTTACTGTTAATGCTTACTAATCCACGTTGTTGAATAAGGATTACATTTACATAAGCGCTCGTACATCAATATTTTTAAACTCTTTTATGGGTTAGTTAGATTCGTTGTAATCATTGTGACCTGGCTTCAATACCTGGTCGGGACTTGTTTAGATGCTCAGTTAAAGCTAAGGTAATACAAAGTAGTCTTCAAGAGAGAGACAAGTGTAAGATATTTTTGTGTTTTTGTATAATTCTTTCACCTTCAGTTTACTCACTACGTAATTTTTGCAATCTTCAGAGAAAAATTACAACTTGATAAAATTTAGATTTCTTTGTTAAGAAGAGGGTTCACTTTTTGCTATGTAAGGAAGCACTTTCATCTGGCTATCTCCGTTCTGCTGCGTAAGGAAACTGATGCATTGATCACTCTACTACTACATGATTGTTTTCAAGGGAACAGAACTGTAATTATTTACTTTTAAATTTAAGGCATTTTCAACTTCGAATTTGAATAAATCTATCTTTTAAATACTTTTCATTTAATAATTTAAGGTTTTAATTTCTTTCAATTAAGTTATCCTTCGTTAGCATTATACATCACACATACTAGGAACTGTATATCATTCAAAAGTACCATATCTTCAACTGTATATCCGATAAGTGGTTGTTGCAGATATGAATGTGTCTTGGCATCAATCACAACAAAGAACGAAAACTTTAAAATTTGGTATTTTATTAGACTGCACTAACTTTCAGATTCTAAACAAATCAAAGTCTCTTGAGGTTTTCAATTAGGTTGGATAAGATAAGATAAGATAAAATTAATTGTATGGGCGGTAACAATTAGGTTGGAGTGCAGGCACATACTTCGAAGTTGGTTTTGGAAGGGGTCCGCTAAGCGTTGAATTCAAAGTAACTCTAGGTATGAAATGTATATTAAATATGTATAATTACGCCTAAAATTATACTAATTGTGCATACAATTTTGCATTCTTGGGAAAGGTCCGGACCCATCCCCTAAATACGCCCCTGTCAGTGATTAATCAATTTCGGTGGCCCTTTAATCCCAAAACGAATTTTTGAATACCAATACGATGCTATATGCAACACACACAACTACAATGTTAAGCGGGTAGCCTAATCTTCTCGCTAATAAAAGGCCTAAAACCGAGTTGGATAGTAGAACAGAATTTGCAAATAAGTACATTCATTACAATTGAGTGATTTTTTCCAAAAGCAAACAAATAGTTCTTTCTGACTCTGAGAAGTAGTGAGCCTCGGAGCTTAATATACTTATAGTTTGTTTGCATGACATTCAAAAATGAATTAAAATAATATGAAAAGAACTGACTAAAATTTAAGAGGAAAACATGCTCGGATATGCTAACGTTAGAATTAGCGAGTCAATTCTTTCTAATGTAGCGCAATATTAGTTGAGGAATCTTCTTTCCTATTCTCTTTTACACATTCCCTGTCTACATCTCTCAAAAACTCGTCCCTTCTTCTTATTACGTACAGAAAGAAATAACAGATAAAAAGAAATAGCAGCAGAGTGACCAAATGCTCTAAGGACTTACTTAGGCTAGTAGAGCAATTACTTTACAAAATGATGCTTTCCTTAAATGGCTGTACTAAGATCGTTTGAGTGGAAAATTAACGCGAAGCTGAGCGTTTTCATTTTCTGATGCTGAGAGCGGGGAGCGCACACACACAGACAGAGAGTTGTGCAGGTTTATACGTACAAAGAAATGACATATATGTATATATGAAAGAGAGAGAGGTCGGATTAATCGTATTAGTTCTCATTCTCTTTTCTCCTATCTCATTGAAACGAGAATGAATCACTTACCCAGGTTGTGACGTCATTCTTCTGTCTTTTTCTCTCTCTCATGTAAGCACATTTGAAGTTGCATTTTGCAGCTCACTGCTTTTATTACGTATATAGAAACGGGGCCCTGATTTACGATATAACGGTCTCTTGCGCGAGAGTTACGTGTTTGTTTTCAGTTCGATTGGTTTCTATTCTTACTTTGCACTGTGTTATATGGCTGCATCTATTTGATGTGGGAGGAAAGAAAGACGAGGATGGAGGGAGGGAGCTAGTTAGTCTAATATGACCGAATCTCATGCAATCAAAGGATTATATGGAAGCATATAAGCGTACCCTTTAGAGAAAATTAACGGATTAGATTGAGTTTTCCTAGATGAGAAGTGGTAATTTTTTGCGAGATCTTCTTTTCTTTCTTAAGTGTAAAGTATTAAAGCAGGGTCTGGTAATTAGGCAAAGAAATACCGCCTTAGATGATGAAAAAGCATAACTCAGTTCGCTTTCGGAAGTTAATTATCTGTCGTAAAAACACTCTAAAAGCAGCATCCGAGCGTGTCGGAAAATTTACTTACGTCACTGATGGAAGGGAATGTTTGAAAGCAACAGCAGTTAGCTGATGCCACTTCATGTTGTAATTGTGAGTAGCTGTCATAGTGAAGTTTTTCGTTATATTGCTTGTAAGAAGACAAGTCTAGTGAGGGGCCATAGCTGAGATAGTACAGAAGAATTCAATCAGGAGTGTTCATATTCGTATAACAACGTTTTTATAGTAGTGTAGCTTCTGAAGACTGGTATATAAACTGTGTAGAATGCATTGTTTTTACATTTCAGAAGCAGAAATGAGTGAATTTCCTATCACTTCTTGTAAATATATATTTTAATATATATATGTAAATTGTATCATCTCAAAAAAGTGTTTTTATAATCTAGAGACAAGTAAAAATGTTGGCGGGATCGAGATTTAACCAAGGTTGCCTCGGTAACCAACTAAACTACGAAGAACACAGTATATCCGCCACTTTTCATGTACTGATAGAGTGTGATGCTTACGTCATCAATGGCGTTTATTAGAACATATTGTTAATAAAATATGTACAAGAAGATGGTAATCCTGAAGAGCTGAGAGTTGAGCTCCTGATAAGTACAAAACTAAGAACATTTCAGAATAGATTATGTACCCAAAAAATGTAAAATAAGTACCGGTATATTTTTTTCAGTGTAACTTTGATTATCTTTCATATCAATTATTCCCTACAGCCATTCTCGTTTAATAGTGTTTTGACATTATGAAATTTGTTGATTTTTTTATATTGAATGTTCGAAATCCGCTTTAAATTGTAAATCACGTCGTTAGGACATCTTCATACGATGTCAGGCAATACTGTTGGCTTACCTTGCTCAGGAACACTCGGGTTATAAACGTACTCCCGGTGTAGAACACCAATCATTATCATTAATTAATTAATTCTTATTCAGTGGTTGCTAAGATCGTACATCACGGGCGACGTCATGATTTAGTGGGGTTCAGAAGCACTGTTAATTTGGCTTCTACTTTTTATTGCCTCATCATGCACAAAGCTATACCTGATGTTAAAGGACAGTTACAGTACTTAGTGTATAGTGTATGTTTGTGTAAAGTTATCAGTAAATTTTAGTATTTTCGGTTAGAAAAGATGTGTGGAATATCGTGTAATTATCTGCTTTGCCAAATTCAAGTGCTGGTGACGTTATGGGAGATTGAGAGAGACTGGATACGGTCAGCTGGTTTCAAAAAACGTTCGAAATGATCTTATGATACCATGTTTTGACGCTGTTTTGTTTCGAATCACTGTTTTAATTTTCGGTGCAGAACCATTGTTTCCTCATTTGCTAAAATTCCGAGTTTCACTTTCAAAAACCCGGTTCTCAGTCCTTTTTGTTGAAAACTTGGTTTTTGGTATTGGCACAAATTCTGATTTTCTGTTAGTCCATTAAGTAAAAATAACAGGCCTATTACAGCAGAGAAGTCTGGATTAAAATAAAAATGACAAATGTTCCAACCAACTACGCTGTCTATTCAGAAAAGCAGGTTTCTGATTTAAAAAAAATGATTCAGAAAATCGAAAACTGGGTGTTGAATAAAACAATTAAAAAAAAAAAAGAAGCTCTGTCTACTTCATATTGATTTTCCCTTGAAATATGCATACTTGCTAAAAACACTGAAAGGCGTATTTGGTTGACGGAAGTCGTACAGTTTCAAAAGGACACATGATTTATAACCTGTAATATCTAAAACTGTTACTCTCATTACGTAATGCCAGTAGGAGACTTCTGAAGTGGATTTACCAAAACAAAGAGATAAGATTTGATCTTGAGATCCGCCTTCAGGAACTCCCACGGTCTACGTCAAAGAGCATCCTCTTTCAAGTGACGTCCTCCACATCATTATGAATCACAATAGATATTGCAACAGAAGTAGGAAAGAAAGAACAACTATACTTTGTCTTCCTAATTTATTCCTCGGATGTGTGTGCTTGCGGGTACGCGCCTGTGAGTGCTTTGTGAAATAGCTTATTTTCGCTATTTGAAGAAGAAAACTTTTGCTCGGATTGGTATAATGAGCCTTAATAAGAAGCTGAATGTCGTGTGATATTGTCTTCTATTGGCTAAATTTACTTTTTAAGGGAAGTACTTGATTTAAGCAAAAGTACTTCTGCTTTATCTTCATTACTGTTCTGTCGATAGCTGCAGTTCCATCAAAGCAAGATTAGTCTTCTTTATTCGCTTCACTGCGGTACTTTCCTTTTCGTCTTAAGGTGCAGTTTCGTTTCTGCGATGATCGCACGCAATGACCGCATGCAGCGAACGCATGCGACGGAAGCATGTAGTGGAGAAGTTTCGTTTATGCGTTTGGCGCACGCGGTGGCAACTGCTGCAATGGATGACGTATCGAAACAGATATGCTTGTACATTCTAAAACGTCAAGAATTGGACGAGAATGTTATGAAATTGTAGTAAAACCCAAAAGAAAGATAATATATGCAATGCATTTGAAAAGATAGTGCGAAGGATACCATTCCAAATTGATCACAAAATATCTTATTGATAATGAGAACAAGTTTCATTTAACAAGATATCAGTTTAATTTTAGTGCGTTCGAGTTCTACCGTCAATCATTCTGAACAGAGATATTCCAATATTCCTCCTTAGTTTGATCATGCGAATGCCTGGATAGTACCTTGACTGTGGCTCTTGCCGCTATCCTCCCTACCTCAATCCCAGCTGCAATCCCAGCCCTAACTCACCCCGTTCTAGCCTCAAATAAATTCAAATTCAGATATGACCAGAAGAAGTTATTTTAAATAGTTTATTTAGTAATAAGAATACTGCAGAAAAATTAATAACAAGTGAACAAGAAAGAAGTACGGAAGCTACCTGCAGTCAAGGTCAAAAACGAAAAGAATTGACACACATAGATTAGGTGCTGATAAGGAACAATGCCCTCTTGTTTGACTTGAGTTAAGCATGGACGTAAAATTCGTAGATTTATTTTTGTCAAGGACTACATATGATATCTCCAGTGTTACTATTGCTAACTAATATAAAAGACATCAATAATACAGACTATGTAAATAGGAACTCTAAATGCTTACAGCGGGATTTAAATATATTTTTTAAATGTAGCCCCATATGTTAAAATATTTAAAAATTCAAAGCCTGCCCTACTGAAACTTCAGTGTTGCGAATCTGTTAAAATATAGTAGGAAACTTCGACTGAATTCTGAATTAATGACATTTTGGCATCTTTGCCTCAGGCCAGCATAGAGTAGGGTAGAGGATGAAGACATCGGACAGGGGATTTATTAAGGAACCACCCCGGTATTCGCTTGGTTAAACTGAAGGGAAAACCTGTGAAACCACAGCCAGTTTGGTCGACTTTGGGATTCGAACCCATATGTTTATCCAGAATTTAGGGGACTGCAACTTCGGTTAATTATTGAGCTAACCCATGTCTATTCAAAAATGTCACGTGTGTTCAATAATTTTGATAATTCCAAAGATTATCACCACAGATATTTGTCTAGGGCCACTCAATAAGTTTTGCAATACGGGAGAACTATACGTCTTTTGAACAAAACTTTTGTACATATGTTCAAAGTAATTCCCTGCAGCACCAATGCACTTCTATAATCTCTTCTGTCACAAGTCGAAAGCCCGGTGCCACTCTTGTCTTGGAATGCTGTTGAAAAAGTTCATGTTTGATGCTTCAATTTCGTCTTCTGAGTGAAAACGGCGTCCCCGCAAATGCTTTTTAAGGTTAAAGAACAGCCAGAAGTCACATATAGCCAAATCAGGGTAATAGGGCGGATGCTGAAGTATTTTGACATGGTTAGCATGGAGATAATCCATTGTTTACTTTGCAGTGTGAGAGGAGACGTTATCGTGGCGGAAGAATAAACCTAGGATTTTGAGGGATGCAAGAACTTGGGGTAAACACACACTATTGTGTACCAGTTTGCTGTAACAGTCTTTTATTCTTGTAACCTAATAGTTGCGACTAAACCAGTGCTACGGAAGAATACAGTGTACATAACTTTCTGCATTTCTCGGTGTTCCTTCTCAGTTGCTGGTGTCGGGTCATCTTCATGGATCCACACACGACTTTCCTGGCGAGTGGGGCAGTCATAAAATGGTATGTAAGTTTCATCACCTGTAACAATTTTAGAAATGATCTGGTCCCCACCTCGGTTTAACATATCTAATGTTTCACGAGCAATTCTCATCCTCTCTGCTTTTTGGCCGACAACTGATGATATATCCACCGAGAAACCACCCTTTTCAGCTGCAGATGTTCGTGTAAAATTGTGTGAACTGACGAGGATCCAATACCTAGAGCTTCCTCTATCATTGCGTAGGTACATCTTGGATCCTTGGAGACCATGTCTTGCACAGCTGCCACTAAATCTGGTGTTGTTCAACACTGAGGTTTTCCTTCACGGGCTTCATCTTCCAACGACGTCCGACCCCTTTGAAAGTCCTTGTACCATCTAAATACTGTCGTATATGCTGGAGCGGTATCCCCAAACGCTGACCTCAACCTCTGGTGACAGTCCTTCTCTCTCAGGCCAACGCGAAAATGTTAGTAAATCATGGCTCGAAATGCTTCGCGTGACAGCTCCATTAGAACAACCAGAATGTTTACACTTTCGATCACAAATGTCACACACAAATCAGAAAGCGAGCGATGAAGTTCCTCGTGTCTTCAATCTTCTAGATGTCTCACCTGTAACGAGAAAAAAAGGCATCGCTTTATCTCTAATAGTTTCTACGCATTGCAAAATATGTGGAGTTACCCTCGTATATAACTGAGTGGAATCTGCAGCTTTTTTTTTTCATTACATTTTTTTCTTCTACGAATTAATAGTAATCTTGCTTCTAAGTGAATTTGCTTTCGAGAACTGCGTGTAGTTTTTCTGCAAGAGAGAGCGAGAGATCAAATACCTGCCTGAAATTACTCGTCACTTCATTTTACATAAACATGAAAATGGAAATGCGAATTCATTTTTCGAAGAACTGCCTAAATGTGGTCAGGGATACTTCGAAATAAGCTTATTCTGGTGAAATATTGGGGCAAACTAACAGTCCGGCTCGAGCTCCTTGATCCTTCTCTCCCGTTTATACTTCACGTTCATGAAGTCTCAGACTGATTCGCACTTACTTTAGTCTCTGTCCCAACTGCCTATTGTTTCACCCAAAAATGCATTAACTAAAATTTATCAGTAAATTACTTTATATACAAGTTGCTATAGCTGTGTGAACACGTTTGCGATCTTCCGTTCGTGGAAACAGAAGAAAGAGTGTCTGAGGGTCTTTATCGATTGAAATGGATTCAGAATGAATCATACTCTCTGATAGGTCATCTGTTCCATTTTTTCGACACATTAGCTTACAAGAGTGAGGTTGTTGATAACATGTAACGTACACCAATCTTCCTTATAGGGAAGTGGTAGGAGAAAGTTGATTTGGGAGGGAACGCGTACAAAGAGAAGAGATATTATGTCCGCAGGAAGTAATGGTTTCGGGTTAGCAATTAGGCTGAACGACTTCATGCGGTTTGATAACGATGTGACGAGAGTTGATGAGAGAGGTTTTGAGGCGTGAACTCGCCAGTGAATTTTACAAGGCTACCCTTTTACATAAATTACTTCATTGTTATATCTCTATAGCATCGAATTTCAAACTCATGTAGGACTTGGTCTGTCTTTGTGAAAGATAGCTTCCGTTATACCAGTTAACTTTCTCTCGGAGGAGGTGGAATATTTTCTGTATACGTATGGAGAGAAAAGGAGCCCGATTACGAAGAATGTCTTCGGTAGGCACTTATTTTTGTCCTAAGTACTACCTGTTTTTATTCACGTAATGGTAGAGTTTAAAAATAACGTTGTTTTTTTTTCATTTAAGAGAGAAAGGAACAACTTCTTAAGGTTCATGAAGAACTTTATAGCCAACAAGATTCTGGGAAAGTCAACTTTATTTCTATATATGGGCTGAACAGGCAATTTTAGTCTAAGTTCACCATGAGAGACAATGTCCTTCGGCGAGTACTCATCCGGAGCCAGGGATGGAAAAGTAGCCAAAGGTACTACTACCTCGTGAAATGATAGGAAAACTTAGAAAATCTCAGGAAGAATGGCTCGTAGCGGGCTTGAAGTAAGTAAAGAACTGTTGTAACAAGATGAAAATATTTTCATTTCAAGCGATGGTGACAATAACTATGAAAATGGTGACAATTTGAATTTATTTATTGCCTTTAGGTATCTATGACTCAGGACGGAATAAGGTAACGGAAAGAATGCGGAAAGGAGTCGACCAGGGCCTAAGTCGAATGTATCATCCCGGGATTTACCTTGTGTGACTAAGGAGAAACCCCTGTAATCCGCAGTCAAGATGGTCGGCCGCTGGTTACTAACCCCAGGAACTCCTGAATGCGAAGCGAATGCTCTATTATGAAAATTGTGACATTCCTAAGTTTTACCTGAGGGTGGATGGAGGTTAGCGCGCTCGCTTTCTATGCGCGTGGTCACGGGTTCATTGAACGGAGTGGGTAGGAGCCCCTTTATAAAAAAAACTGTAGGTTCCGTCTTTGGAAGCTTACCAACTTGTTTATGAACTTAATAAAAATGTATTCATTCATACATTTTACTCAGGTAGGGGTATCAAGATGCATAACTTTAATACTAAAATAGTATTATTAAATCACTACTATAGACATTACTTATTTTTGTAGTGCGTTTAATTAAAGGACTAGTAGTTTCTATAATGTCAAATATTGTTCTAGGGGTTTATACTTCATTTGGCCATCACGCTTTAAGAAGAAAAATAATTATTTCTGTTTTTCCTTACATAGCTTAAATTTACTGATGTTCTTTGCAAGAAGGGCACAAGCGTGGAATTTTATTTTAATATTCCAGTATTTCTTTTTATTTGAGTTGCAAAATATAATTAAAATTGGTACTAAAGATAACAGTATTTAATATGGAATAAGTCTTATTTTATTCAAGGCGGTTCAATACCATTTTTAAGGATCCTATATTTTCAACATCGATTTTCCACAAGTTGGAACTTCGGAGAAAGTGCCCTTCTTGCACCGACCTTTCAATTTTTTCCTGCACCTGACGAATAATTTGTTAAACTATAATGTGAATGAGGCTTGCCCAAATGGATCACCCAATATAATTTTCAAGAACGAAGCTTAGTTTTTACTTATCAGTGAAAGAGAAAGACGAAATTTTTAGCTACAACAGTACCTTACTCATATATACACAGATACCATACTGAACTCCTTAACATTGACGACAAGAGCTAGTTAAACTCGGACAGTACTAGTACTTGGTAGCTAATACTCGTAAACTTCAGCGCTCTCTTGTAACATGAGTTCCAATTCGATGGTTCTCCCAAAATATCCCTTTCTCTAGCGTTTCCCCGTCGTCTCTTCAGGCCCTCCCCTCTTCCATCCCGACTTCCCTTTTCCTGTATGAAGCCACTAATTGAGTTCCTGGAGTTTTGGGAAAGAGGCAAGGAAAAGGGATGCTGGATAGGAGGTCTCCTACATCTCGGAGTTACCCGCTCGGCTGGCTGCAGCATTGCCGTATTCAACTCAGATCAGTGTTGCCAAATGTAAAAACTATTCTTTGTGGTAATTTTTAAGAGTATACAGAGTTCATAGTACCAAAATAATTAGGGGATTCAAATGTTAAAAACCGTAGGATTTGTTCTCGGTTCTGAAATTACTAACTGAGCCAAACAAACACATTAGAACCGTACACCCTTAAAACTGTACCTTTGAACTGGGAGTACAAAATCCCAAATTTGTATCCCCAACTTTTGAGAAGCAGTGGCGAACCCAGGATTTGGTTTAGAGAGGCGGTTCTTTGCCTCCCAGTTCTTGGGTGCAAGCAGATTAATAGAAACAAAAACGAAGGTAAAAAATGCCCGTCACTGATTCGCAAAAATTGGGGGTACATTATACTACCTATATTTCAGAGGCAGTGACGGACCCAGAGATTCATATTTTACCTTCGTTTTTGTTTCTATTAATCTGTTCCGTCTGAAGAACTGGAAGGAAAGGAACCGCCCCTCTAAACCCAGCCCTCGGTTCACCACTGCATCTCAAAAATTGGGAGTACAAAATTGGAATTCTGTATCCCCAATTCAGAGATACAGTTTTTAGGGCGTAGGCTGTTTCGTAAAGCAATGTGCTGTTGTTGTTTATTTTGCCTTTATCTTATTCTCAGCCTTCGACCTCATATGTGCATACATAAAATGACGTAGCATATGCAGTTGAGTTGACCCTGAAATCTTTTTTGTCTCCGTCCTGTGCGAACCATAATTACTGCCATAGCGTTGAAGAGTATATATTGTACGTTCCTTGTGTGTATGTTTTATTGTAGGAGGATTTGGCGTGAATCCAAGACTATTATAATGTTTCATTACTGCTTCTGCTTATAAGATATTTTGTAAGATTTTTCTTATTTCCTTGTTTCGTTTATAATTAGAATACATGACATTAATCATCTTTTCGTTCGTACTTATAAAACTTCTGACTCAAATGTGGCTGAGAATCCTTTCGTTTGTTTTCTTGATTAACCTTTAGTGTCGGAGACTTTAATCAGTCCATATTGGTTGTTAGACCATATGACAACTTCAATTCAGCTGTAAAACGAACAAAAAATGTAAATATGAGACAAGAACTGGTTAGGATGTGTGTAATGTATTTTTAAATTCATGATAGAGGTAAACTGATTTACATACAATAACATCTTTCCTCATCAGACTGACAATGCAACCTTACTAGCGTTCAAAATCCAGTCGAAGGTCAATTGTTCATGTTTTTTGAATTTCATTTTTAAGGCCTTTAGGCAACTTTGGCTCAGGCCGTGTGGGTGATGATTTGGTGGAACAAAGAAAGTGGGAGGAAACGGGATACGGCTTGATTTTAGTGTATCAGAGTAGTACTTCTTTTTGTTATAGATTGAGTGCTGTTTTCTACTGTTAAACCTAAAACAAACGCTTCTAGTACATTGCTGATAAATGTCTCCAGTAAATTCCCATACTAACGATAGAATTTAACTCCTCATGAACATACATATGCACATTCTGCTTTAATTTAACTTCGGGTTGATTGTCCTTTCCTTACCCGTCATCTACGAAAGTTTATATCTTGAAGTTTTGAAAGTGCTTGTACGATACACAGTAATGATTGTTTGGTTTTTGACATACTATATCCCCCAGATAGTATGGACAAGCGAGAGTCAGATGGGAAAATATACAATAGTTCATAGATAAATTTGAAATTATAACCTTCAAGTCAGGTTCCATTACGTTAGAATAGAACATATATCGGCATTTCGTTAATTACGAGAGAAAAAAATATATTAAATAAATTAAGAAGCTTCTGTACTTTGAACTATGCGCCCCTATGGACTATGCAACCAACACTACATCTGGAGGTTATTCCTGATAGTTCTGGGATAGGTCTGTTTATAAAAATATCCATCATGTTTTTTATTTTGTTTTTTTGTGACCATTTCTTTTGTCGAAATGGATTACTTGGAAGTTTCGTTGGAATGAATTGTAATATCCAACCATCTTTTTTAAGAAGTTCACATATAGTTCTTTGAATGGCTATTATTAACTGCCAAAGTATCCTCTGATTTTGTTTTAACTGTGTGTCTTCATATTGGAAATCAACAAGCTCTGTATTGAGTTGCTCTGCATGCTCACTGATTATGTTTTATCTTGATTCCAAAACAAACTAACCAAACGACACACAATACAGTCTTTATGTATGATTATTATTAGATGTTAAAACAAGAAACTGGAGTTATAGTCAACAAAAGATTCAATTAGAAATATTTTATATTTTTTTCCATTGAACATCCAGCACTATATTTTTTTCCATTGAACAACTAGCACTGTA
The DNA here is from genome assembly GCA_022664845.1 of Lepisma saccharinum. Classification (NCBI taxonomy): domain Eukaryota; kingdom Metazoa; phylum Arthropoda; class Insecta; order Zygentoma; family Lepismatidae; genus Lepisma; species Lepisma saccharinum. The sequence goes on from JAGDQP010007062.1 coordinate 25,773, forward strand.
GATTAATTCTGTTCCCTTTTACGTTAAATGAAAAATAAAATTAGTCTTCCTCCATAAGTAATTCTGTTTGCTTATCTTTCTAGACTCTAGAGGATTCATTTAAGTTGGATTTTTGTAGAAAATTAAACATCATGCTTGCTGGTACGACATTCAGTTGCAAAAGTTTAAAATATATTGCTGATATAGTTTGAATATCCAATGAAGTTAAAGAGAAGAAAGTGGTTTGCTTGAGTCTTCTGTTACAGTCGAACTAACGATTTTCTGCGTCTAAATGTATTAACCCTGGATGAGTAACGTCAACTTTTTATAACACTAAGAAAGGAAAACGAAATATATTAAAATTTATTAATTATATTTTACAAACTTTATTGATATAATTACTGAAAGACATGATCAATGGAAAATTTACCATAAACATATTATCACATCAGGAAAAGTGCAAAACTATTCAACTTCAAGGTCAAACTAGTGAAATCTCTGAATAATTCTTTATTCATCGCTTTTTTTTTTCAAATATTATGGAGGACTAAAGTCTTACGTCAGTTCCGGTAGGTCGCCATGGTAAACTGCCATGTTACAGTCTAAACAAACGGGTGTTTAGCAATAGGTTTGTAGTGTTCGATATTCAACAACTCGTTATGGTTTTATGCTTTGTGCCAGATTGTCATCATTAAAATGAATGAGACACGTGTTGCTTTTTTTTTTCAAAGGACTTAAACTAGAAACGGAAGTGGAAGGAGCCAATTACTGAAGTAAACAAATTTCAGGCAATGCCATTGAAAGTAATTTTAAATGATTCTGAGGATAATTAATCGTTGATCGCTGAGTTCTTGATTTAAAAAGGGGGTAATTATATTTAGGAAGCTTAAACTGGAGTTGCTAGTTCGGTTATATGTAAGGACACACACTCAAGAAGATACATACTAGTGCTAAAACGAAACCCTTGTACTTTGTGTACAGCGACGCAAATTGCTATTGCAGGTAAAGTATACAAGTAATAGCATAAATAAAGATTTCGGAAAGGTATTATACCTTTGTATGTGTTTCATAGAAGCACAAATAACCGAAATAAAATTTAGCTACTCACCTCAACTTATTATATTTACTGTTCATATGTCCTTCCTTGCACTTTTCCTCGTATGTGTATCAAACCTCGGTCATATATAAGCAAACGTACATGTTTGGACTCTACACTTTCAATCAGTTTCCGCTCGTCATTTAAATAATGAACAGTTCGAAAAATATTAAAAGCCATTGTTTCCCCAACCGATTTTCTACCTTTCTGCCATCAAATTTACTGTTTGTTTAGACTTGCCTCCCCCGTTGCTATGGAAACCAACCGGATGTGGCGTCAAGACTTTTTAGTCCTCCATTGTCTTAAAGGGCGGCTGCAAGTATTACACAAAATTTGCAACCGAAAATGAACTTATAAAAATAAAACCAATTTTAGTTGTAGTTCCACTATGAGTAACGTGGGGTACAGAGTCATCCCATATTGAACGTTCAGACAACTACGCTGCTTACTGAACATTTACTGAAGGGAGAAAGAGATACACTGAAGCTCAAGGAACTGAGGTATGTCAGCCAAAAAATATTCCAAAAGGAAATTTTCATGAGGTGCGCGTTACTAATCCAGGGTTAAAAAAAATGTTAGAGTAATGCCTTCATGCATGGTTAAATCCTTGAATTACTATTAACAATATGTGCTTGTCTTGCAATATGTTATGCTTAGAGTCACTCATAACATATAATTACGATAACATGTCGATATTATTTTTTTAACACTCTAATTATGTGATTATTAAAATAGGACCATCGCAACTCAACGGACAATAGGTCGGAACTTGTAAATTAAGCAATGTTGATACCACTTGCGATCGAGATAACTGAAGCAATGGTTCTGCTAGTCAAAGTCAGGCACGTATCCAGGATTTGGTTTTGGGAGAGGTCCAAGGGCTTCCGGGGGGTCCAAATGTGTCTGGGCATGAAATATATATTAAATATATATAATTACGCCTGAAGTTATACAATTTTTCCATAAAAATCTTAGGTGGTGGTGATCCGGACCCACCTCCTAAATACGTGTCTGGTCAAAGTAAATTGTTGAGATTCTGGAACAAGCACACTATAATGACATAAACTAAATTTTAGAAAATGATGCATGTTGTTTAATAACGCCCGCTTTCAGTGCATAATTTGCTCTCTCTGAACCAGTAATAAAAATGTAAAAAGTAAATATTTACTTGACTTCCCGATCATCTTATGTAGTTTCTGGATGAAAATCCCCTGTCAGCTGGCAACTATGGCTCCATCTAACAGTGATATCCCAGCTGCATCAGCCATCATTTCCCCTTCACCTAAAACACACCCTTCCATCTTTCTTCTACAGACACCTCCTCTCTCCCCCTTTCCAACCAACCACCCTCTCGTCATCCCACTTTCCATTTTCATCATTAACTTGAGAGAAGTTGTTTAGAAACTTGGGAAGCAGAACAAACTCCCTGATGTGCTATTTATGCAGATTTTACATTCCAACAATATCTAATACATAAAAAATGTGCGGATGTCTGTACTTTTCTTTGTTGCACCTAATTCCTTCACAATGTTATTTTTTTATTTGAAACTATAAAATTGGTTCATAGTTGGCAATCTATTAAGTTTCCTACCAATGCTGTGGCGCAACTAAAATATATTTTTAGAACACAAAAAATAAATTCGAAATTTTACTACTTACGAAGGAGTCTTTGTGTACTGTATAGATAAAATAATTACACGTACTTGACTTACTAGTAGAGAAACTGGATAACTTGGAATCTAAATTTTTGAATTGGTTTTGAAAGGCAAACAGTTTCTTGATGAAATGTTACTGACGTTGGTTGTGGTTGGACTTGGTTCATTGACTGTTAATTTTATACAAGGTGAATGATAATTAGCTTCAACGGAGATACCGGTAACTTTGTTATTCCTTAGGGAATTCTATGACAGACATACTCTTTCTAAAATGTTGTGATGTATAGTATTATAAGTAATGAAAGGGAGAAGAGTGATAAGATCACCTATTGTTCTAGTGGCTGAACGTTTTCCAGTTGTTTGAGAGTAAACGATTTTTTAGATTTTGATCTGTCGGTGAAGAAAGATAGCTATTTTTTCACTCACTTTTTCAGTCACTTTACGCTTCTCTCTCTCTCTCTCTAAAAAAAAGCATGAACTTGAGATTGTTCTGCTTCTCTCATATTCTGGTACTGAGTTACTTTTTCTGAAATTTCTGCCTTTTCAAAAATAAGATTCGAGTTGAGAATCTAACAGTTAGTCGTCCGTTACACTAACCACTTCACAAGAGTTAAAGTGACGGCGTGTGCCTCATATCTGCCACCCCATCCCACGCAGTAGTACATACACACCTTATTAAATTAAGCACCAGAGTTTTCGTTCCTTAAGCAGTTGAAATTGATTAAGTAGGTCAGGATTGGTAATTTATGGATGAAGCGGTGCGTCATCTACAGTAAATTCAGAATTTTTAAAAAAAACTTTAAAACAAGATAAACAATAATTATGAGGCTCTGAGTTTATGTCTCGTCAAGTTAAAAAATAAATTTCATAGAAAATTGTCCGTTGTCTGCAGGTATCTGAAATGTTACTCTCGCTTTCAGAACGTGAAATATCTGTACATAAACACGGAAGAAACATGCCATGAGGAAGGACTAAGTAGATTTACTATTGGGAACCGTTAATTCACTTTACTTGGAATGCAAGTTTTCTTTTCACTATCTATACGGCAAAACGATCGTTACGTTTGCTGCACACAGGCTACTTAATCGAGCCACAAAGTCGCAGTGCATTCTTGTGCAGGTTTGATTTATACCTGTTTATCATTTATTCTGCTACCAGTGCTGACAGAGGAAAGATGGGTGGCACCACAGAAATGCTATGCGTAGAATTAGTGATAAGAAAACGGAGGCTACGAAGGCGGAAATGGCTTCATCCTCTAAAAAGAAGAGATTAACATTTCGGCAATTTAATTGCTTATGCGGTGAGTTAAGAAACAACCCAGCTTTTTTTTAATTACTACCGGATGTCAATCGATTATTTTGATGAACTGCTGGTGCTGGTGATGGATGGATGTTTCTAAACTAACAAACAAAGGAAAACACACACACACACACACACACACACACACACACACACACACACACAGAGAGAGAGAGAGAGAGAGAGAGAGAGAGGTGAGTGAACACCAGCAAATTATTTTTGCCATTCGGTATTGATCAAACTTTATTGGAAATATTTCTAAACCATATTTCTAAGTTAGCAGACTGAAAGAAAAATACAATAAATTTCATTGCTTTATTTGTCTTCGTGCTCAGTTCCTCACATGTCGTGAGAAAAAGAAGTTGACAATGAAATAAACTGACAACCCTGCAAGTCGCTCAGTGTGGGATGTTCCATAAGAATACATAAAAAGCGGCTTTGACTCCTCCCTGAAGTTACCTTCGAAATCGTGGGACGTTGCGGTTCCCTCTACGACTGAATCGTGTCGCTCCACTGAATCCCCTCGTGTGCGGTGCTTCATAAGAAACAATGTAATGTAATTTGGTGTGCGACTTGGTCACTTTAGAATTTTAAAATCTAGCTTTTTAAAATGCAGACAAGCACATTGTGGTGACTAACATTGATGTTAATATTGTAAAAAGATACAAAAACTGATGTTAATATTATTAAAATAACCAAGTATCTTCATAAACTTTCTAAGTGACCATATTTTTTTTTTCTTTTGCAGGTAAGAAGTGAGACATGATTCTACATCCAAGTAGCATGTAATTTTGCTTCATAAGGTAGGAAAAACTTTTTGTTTCTTGTGATACTAAGTGAACACCTTTCTTTGTATTGGCTACAAGCAAAACAGAACTATAAAGAATATCGTAATAACTGTTAGTTCGTTAAATGGTTACGTCAAACATGTATTCTCACCGATGAAGCATTTGGAAAACTTTCCAAACAATTGCATTTTTAACTAAGCATAGAGATCGTACAGTATTCTTCATAATTACTTAAAGTCAAAACTTGGAGGAAAGGATAGCATTACACAAGAATGGAATCACTTAACTATTTTAGTTGCAGAATAATGACAACTTGAGATTGTTGGAAATAGATGTTTCCATGGCAACATTTGTCACCCGACGTCTGACTGATGAAAGAATCAGTACTGAGCAAGACCAGCAACCGTATTCACAAACTTTTTTTTTCAAGTGACTAGCGCTGTACTTATCTTAGGCCTTTAGGTATCTAAGGCTCAGGCCGGGATAGGGGGGAGGGGAAAGGATTCGGGAAGTTGTCGGCCAGTCCCTATTTTGAAGATGCCATCCCTGCATTTGGCTGGTGTGACTGGGAAAACCTGAGTGAAACATAACGGCTGGTCACCCTACTATAGAGGCCTAAACGCCATGAATAAAATTCAATTCAATATATTCATGGAGAGAATATATTTACCGGCATATTTATCTCTCTTCACTGAAACTAGCAAACAATAGGTTCGCTTTTCTGATGTTTTCTTGGCTCACTCGTAACGTAATGCAAATTGTTCTATCAACAATCAGTTAATACTAAGAATAATATAATTTAAGAGAGTTAATTACGCCGCTTTGCATTCGAGAAAAAAATATTCAGGAGGAAGCGGCGACTCGAATTGACAACCCTTTACTTCACGGTTGCCAGCTTTAACCACTACGCCTCAGAGGGCGCTGCACGGTTGTAATTTCGTCAGCATTTATTAGCCCAGCATTGAATGGCAGTCTTCACTTCGAAATTTAAAACTTATCTTGTGTCTTTCTTCGCGCCTTCTCGGGGATATAATAGTTTCTGCTACATGATTATGCATTGCATATGTTGTATCTGTAACTTTTGTTTGTGTAGTGCTTTATTTAAATGAACATTGTCTGTAATCTCAGTTGCTGGTAATACTAAAGATAGAGCGAAGAGAAATATCCCTTCTTTCTTCTCAATTTCCTCGTAAATTTCCCTATGTTGCCAAGTTTCACAGTTTTGGACAATTTGTTTCGATCATTTCTTCATGATTCTGTTTTTTCGTTATAGTTTCATTTTTTATTAATATTTTGTGACCAAATTTCAGGAAATATTCGTTTTTACATCTTTACAAGTAAAACAATTAAGCGAACACCAGAATCTAAGGAGAAAAAATTTATTTGTAAAACACTGTCAAATAAAGACATGCCAAATTTTTTTTAGCATGACTGTACAAGTAAACTCATTATGATTTCCAAACTCTCGTTATAGTAATTTTATTGAGTGAAAAACTTGAATAAAATGCATGCCTATTCTATGAGCCGTGAAACAATGTGGTTATTTCAGTTCTTTTGTTATTGGTTTGTTGGATACTTCTATATAATCAATTTAATCACTAACACAGCATCAACATGGGAAACAAACAGAGGAGATAAGTAAGATATGTATAGAAGGTTTGAAAAGTCCCTGTTCCTCACACACGACATTGATTCTCCCTTGTTTGAAAACTTTTCTGTGTTCTTAAAACAGACAGTCATCATGTATAAATGCATTCTGTCCACTCCTTTCGCCATTATCTCTATATTACATATTAATCCGAAACAAGATGTGTGAAATGTTAGAGATAAAGGTTAGTTTTGCATCTTGTCTGTTTAAAATTAGCACGTATGAGCTCCTTTGAGTGTTGTGGACTCAGGAAACATATGGGTAGCTAAATCTGTTTAAATCTATATTAAATACCTGACTACGCAATGTATAAAAATTGAATAGATTTATTTAAAAATTTGACCGAAAAAGTGGCAATGATATGAGAACCGGTTATCACATCAGAATCAATAGACTTAGAAGTATTATAAATCCGTCCGAATGCCTTCTTGTAACTGTGGTAATAAGAAACATATTAGAAAGCAACTTCGTTTGATAAAGTAAGAGGACTTGCCTCTTATGTTTTGTAGATTCAAACAGCAATTCAGGAATTTAGATGACAGTTGACCGACACAGAGAAACCAAAAGAAAGGCAATATGAAAATTATGTTGGCAGGTTAAACGAACTATATTATTCAATTTTCAATTCCTTTTGCGGATGTGATGTTCTATTGTCTGGAAACTTCTTCGAGTTATATTACTCTACTCCTGTACGAAAAGAAGAAAGGGATGCTTCAGTATATTTTAGTTGCTATAATCCAATCACACTTCTGCGCACAACAATAATTTTTCGTTGAAATAGAAATTGTAATTAGCATAAATGGAGTGGAATAATGAAAATAAAATAAAGGAACATTAAAGAAGAAACGAAGAGAATAAAATTGATGTAAACAAAGGAAAGAGGGTACACTACCTTCTTGCTTTTCCTTCCGTAGATTTACGTCGTATTGATGATTTTTCTTGATATTTTATTTCTTTTATCTTTTCCTTTCTTGATCTACCACTTGTACGAACCTGACTCACTTTTTCAAGACAACTTTTTCCTCTTTTTCTTCATTTTTCTTTCTTCTGCTTGCCCTTTTCTGTCTCTCCTTAATCTTCTTCATTGCTGTTCCTCGTCTTGTTAACTTCTTCTTCTGCTGATGTTACTGCTTGCTTCTTGCTGTTTCCTACTTCACTTACTATACAGCGGTGTGTGTGTGTGTTCATTTATATCTTATACTCCTCTTAACATTTTCCGCATCACTAACCCTTGAAGGCAGAGGAGGAAGCAAAAGAAGGGTAGAAGGCCTAAACAGAAACGCACAGAGGGACAAAGAGAAGACAGAATCAAAATTAAAAAGAGAATACCTATCCTTCTTTTTTCCCTTTGCATGTGTAGACCAGAATATGCAGTAGTAGCTGGGCAAACTAAGAAAGAGACGACGGAGCGAGGAAGGGGAATGGAAATTCTCGCTGAAAAATCAAAAAGACTTGGGAACCTTAGAAGCAAAATAAAGAAGAAAGTCCACGAAGAAGACGACTTAAGGAAAGGCCCCTGGATGGATCATAAGAGACAGGGAGAGATTAGATATTCACCCTGCCTTCATCTTTAGTTGGCTGTCTCCATACATCCCAAGCCAACCCTCTGCCTATAAACCACCATCCTTGAGATTTAATATTCTGATGCTTGTTATCATGCCGCATCCTATATATATATATATATATATATATATATATATATATATATATATATGCTTTCGTGTGTTCCTGTCCACCCCCTAGTGTCTCATTCTCCAACCCTTATTTTCCGTCCCTTAACTCCCCCACTCTCACTCCTCACCAGCCCTCTTGCCTCATACGGTTCCAGGAGATGCGAGATTGGATTACTGATTAAATATCTACTGTACCGCCACCTCACGTTGCGTTCATTCGTATGGGCGGTTCTTTCCGTATACGTCCGTTCAAATATATATACACACACACAGGAAGAGTATGCACACAGTATATATAGAACATAGAACAGGGAAGGCAGAGCAAAGAAATGGGGAGGGGAAATGAGTTTGGGGGAGCCATATAGGTATCACTCTCCAGAGTTTCATTTGGTCCTGATAAGCTGGGATAATTATCTCAGAAGTAGTTTTCTCAATGGCCCAAAAACCTTCCAATTGGGGGGGGGGGGGGTTGGGGGCATATGTTTTCTCTTCCTTTTTTTTTTTCAACTTTTTGTATTTTGGACAGGCGGTGATGAAAGCGATGTGTCCGTCTAGTTAGTGTGTGTCTGGGTATTAGATGGGGGGGCAGACTCAGCTGGGGGTTGATGTAGTTAGACCAGTTTAAACGGGCAGACAAATGAAGTCAGAATCTTCTTCATCTTTTAAATGATTAGGACTAACTGCAGCAGATGCTTTAAAACATTGGGTTCTGCCCCTGTCCTCCCCTGTTTCAACTGTAATATAGCAAAAACTTTCAGACTGGCACACAATCCATCCACATAATTAAGACGTAACAAAAAATAAATTTATAACTGACTGAGAAGATTACAACCAATATTCTAATGCTATCACACGTTTTCTTCAATGAAAATTTCTTTTATCAGCAGAACTTTAATAGTCAATCACATTCCTTCATGTAAAAAATTCAGGCATATAATATATAATGGCATGCACCTTCCGAACTGCACCCGATGCGTCTAACAATGTCCTTTTATTATCACAATACGTTAATTCACGTTTTAATATTTTAATAGCTCCCTAAGCAGTTTTCGAAATAAGCTTCATAGTCACTTTCTGTCACTTACTCATAGCAGTGTAAAAAAATGTTAAATTTCAATGATTTTTTTCTTTTTAATTATTTTTCTCCATACTCGTGCTTCAGTTTGTATCTTCGTTTCAAATGCGGTACATTTAATATGTTTTGTCTTTATCCTTGTATTATTCATTTATTTTTTAAACTTGTCATTGTGTGTATGTGTTTGTGGGGTGCCTTTAATGTCATGCAAAAATAATGGATTACTTTTTACTACACCAGATATTACCTAAATATCTCACACTAGTAAATCGGGAGAAGAAATCATTACGTTAATTCTATGGCAGTCTTACTTTTAATTTAGGTGTCGAAGTCACGCCTAAATTTGGCCAAATTTTAACCCATGTCTGCGCGATGAACACGTAGATTAACAGAAAATGGCCAATGGAAAAAAATTCTGGGTCCAAGATTTGCACAACCTGGTAACACGTAACTACGTATATACTATATTTGACTTTATCAGACATACATAATTAGACGTCTCATTCCGCTCAGTCGTCTACTGCTGTTGCATAATTCAAAATAATGGACAAGACACTGCTTTAAAGAGAGAGAATAAATACCTCCTATCCCTTGTACGATTTCGCACCTTTACCCTGACGAATAAATTTTCAAGTACATTTTTAGAAAATAGTGTAATTTAATTTGCTGTCTAGTTAAGATATCAAAATTATATGTACGTCTCATTTACAATATACCGCACCTTCTCCTTCGTTTAGCTTAAATCGAGTAAATTTAGTCTGCGATGTTCCAACAGTTCGTTGAGATAAATGTATTTGGGAGTAGAGCGAACTCCACCAAAAACAAATTTTGTGGTCTTGTGTACTTATTCTTCTCCTTTTTTTCTTCTATATTTAACATGGTGTTTCTCTTTTCATTTTCTTTATTTCCGTGTTACAAGAATGAAGCTGATGGAATGTGAGATCTGAAGAAAACGTGAGAAGGGTAGGGGACTAACTCTATTCTTTGAATACCACACTATATTATTTTTTCGTGTCTCATTCCTTGCAGATTTTACTTACAGCCAGCTTATTATGTTACAGGAAAGAAACATGTAAAAAAGAAGTTTAAAAAAACTAGACAAGAATTTGAGATTTTTATTTACTCTTTTTTCATTCTTTTTTGTCATTCCCATTTTATTTGTTTTTGTGTTCATTATTTCGTCTGTCAGTTTAAGGCTGTAACTTGACAGTAGAATTACGGAAGCATCCTAGATCTTCCAAGAGCGCATGCAGCTTCTCCAGGCCAGACAAATGTTGTTTGACACTCTTTGCGAGACAAACAAATTTCTTAGGGTCGTATTTGCTGAAGCCTTCTCATATCTTTGCTTATATACTCACCCTTCATCCAAGAAAACGGGGAGAAACAAGATGAAACGTGGAAAGGAGAGGGGATGTTATCATGTTTTCTCAATGACGGCTGTATATTTTCTTCTCTCCCACTCCCCGTTCTCTATTTGACTGAATCTTTTTTTTAAATTTATTTTTGCCGGGATGGAAACAGTTAATAGATGAGGTACAGCAGGTGTTTAATTGACGTTTCGTGTATAAATAGCTACAGATTTCTCATCTCTGTCTCGATGCTTCAGGAAAGTGGAAATTATATCCTCTGACAGTAACTATTTTCGGTAATGTTAGTGTTTTAATTTGCTGTAAAATAGGAATCATTTAGAAACTATTTGCGTTAAACAAGTTTTTGCTGATGCCGTGACATATTATACTACAATTCCTGTGATACAAAGCTTTTTAATTACTTCACTTGAGCGAAAATTTAACATTTTTCTCTTGATATTTCAAATGAGCAGAAAGTCTTACATGTAGACCCAGCTACATTTAGTCCCCCCCCCCCCGCCTCCAATCAGTAAAAAGTATCAACTACCAGAATTCATTTACTACCAACTTATGTTCAAATGTATAACCAGAGACGAGGACGAATCTAGTTTTTACGCTATGACATAAACTAAAGATAAAAATTCTCAACGTTTTAAAAATAGTTCGCACTTTTAAAATAAACGCAAGATCGGTAGTTACAACTTCAGTTGACAGGTAACAACAAAGGTAAATCATGAAGTATGGTAGTTCTTCAAGTGATGCTGGCAAAGGACACTGTTAGCGGCACTCAGATAGTATACAGTTAGTTTCGGATCTACCGAAGTATAAGTCCGATTTTCATGCTTGAACTTACATTTGAAAGCTCTTTCCAATACTAACACACAGGAAAAAAAATGGGTCTGTAGGATCTCCTTGGGACCCGCTAGGGAGCTTTGAAAAAAATACCAAATTTCACATTTTTTACGATAGCACTGACCCCAGACCATATAGGTGGCCGAAACTTACTGGATCTTATTCTACGCTTTAATACGTTTCGAACGGTGTATCATACGTTAAAATCGGTGGAGCGGTTCAAAAGTTACGACTTTTTTAACCGAATCACAAAATTTTCACAAATGATAGAAAGGTATGTCCGTCATTCTGTGTGTCTTTTTGTTTTAGCCCCAAATGGGTGGTACCTGGCGGTTTTAGGGGTCTATGATAATGGGGGTAAATCCAAGCTTAGATTTTCGATAAGAGTTACGGTTTTCGAGATATGGAGCAAAATCGCTCTTGTATTCTTCCGCCATAGTAAGATGCAGGAAAGCAATTATTAATAATGAATATAAACATATATAAACACATGAAAATATATTTTGAAAGGAAAATCTAGTGTTAACCTCGCCGGGACTCGAACCAGGGCTTTTTTGTTTACCAACTCGACGCCTTAACCACCAGGCCACCGAAGCAACCTTGCAGATGTGGTTTCTCCGTTGTATTTACAGTGCACGTGTCTCCTACACGTTATAGCGCGTGTGCAGGAGAGAGGAGCATCAGCGTAGATGGCTCGTGTTAAAGTCTTTTTTTTTATAGGCAGCCTTACAAAATAAGTGATATCAGTACAAAACCCCGTTTGGGGTAAAAGGAAGAGTAACGCGAGAATTCTACTCACAAAAGAAGCGATATCTATTTTGCGAGTGACTTTCTTTGTGTCACTATGGCGAAAGTATTGCCTTTGTAATAAAATTAAGATACAGTATCCTTCCGTCATAGTGACACAAAGAAAGTCACTCGCAAAATAGATATCACTTCTTTTGTGAGTAGAATTCTTGCGTCACTCTTCTTTTTACCCCAAACGGGGTTTTGTACTGATATATATTTACGTTACATCTGAGCACGTAAGATCATAATCGGGTGTTGTACAGTAATATTTAGTAGTCAGTCGTGAATTACACGGTTGTAATACGACCTTACTAATAGAAATCCCGCCAATAATAATATTGGGTAATTCTGTTTAACTGAAAAGAGCGACACTTGCCTCAGCATGCTTTCTATTCAAGTCTTCATCATCATTAATACTGTATCATTACAACATATAGAGTAGCTTACATTATCGTGATGCTATGTCTAAAAGCAGGCTTAAAGATAGGATAGACGTGATCACGAGTCATGTAAGCAAGACGCCCGTGAATGAGCATGCGTGAACGGACGTCACCAACTCGCCACTTGCCTGTCAGTCAGATGTATCAATATAAAACCATGTTTAATTTTTTCGCCTCAACTCGGCTTATTAATTGTACTTAGCCCAGGCATGTAATATGTCCCAAACTCCCTTGTGTTTACATGACACCATGAAGCATGACTGAAAGGCATGAAAATACGCCACTTCCCAACTTGGTCACGGCTCTCCTTTATGGGACATTTTCACGCCTCAACATTAGCCGTGTTAACTAGTTTTCTTCATTCGATCCCTACCTTACGTATTCCTTTTAGTCTTATTGAGGATTTTCTTCCTAAATACATGTCTACATGTTCTTCTCCCTTCATTTTCATTCTTCAACGTTCTGCGTTGTGAATTAGCTTATTCTCCAACCTAACATATATCGTTGAAATTGATATGCGAAGAAAACCATTTTGGTGTTTATTTTAACTGATAACAGAAATTTTAGACCCGATGTTCGTGCCACAGATTATATATTACTCTCTTATTGTACATACAGTACTTGATAATCAGTGGGGAAGCAGCGTGGGTTCGAGTGTCACTCACTCCAGCCATCCTGAGTATGATTTCCAAGGTTTTATTCAGTCCCACCAGACAATATACCTACATTATATGTCCATCTATGATGATACCTACATTATATGTCCTGTCCATGAGCGCCGTCACGTAAGCGTATGGCTTTCGCTTTTTTATGTTGTAAAATAGAACATTTCCTTAACAACATATATAAATGAAGCATCACTTTCTACAAGACCACACTCTATTTCTAATACGTTAATAATATGTTAGGCCACGCCTATAGTGCTGAGCAATGTAAATGCTACTAAACAAACACAGCCGTGTATTTGAAATCATGTTCTTTCGCCTTCTAGAAAGAGAAACTGTGGTTACTTGTATTGTAAGAAATGCAATATAATTTTATTGGAGGGTTACTGCTATTATTGGGGAAAATATTTTTGAAAAAACCTTCATAAAACTTTTGCTAGTCACTTTTATTGGGGGCTTCTAAGATGAAAAGAATGTAACCGCACGTGCTTTGAAATTGGTTTTTGATGTTGATGAAAGAAATTTTAAGAATTCGCAGGTATCATGATTGCAAAAATAAATAGAATTATGTCATAAAACCTCATTTCAGATTTTATGGCCCGTCCATTTTGTCTAACATATTGAATTAAGGGTAAAGGTGATCGGTTTATAACTTTAAGGAATCTTTTAGAATAGACACTCACCCTATCAATTTAGGATATTTTGGAATTTTACTTGCTAAACTCACAGTTTGATTATATTGATCTTTCTTTGTCATTTGTTTTTCTTGTAACTTTTACAACAGAAACTAAGATTTATTATTCTTGTTTTACAGATAAGGCCTTTTTCGGAGAAGCGAAATCAACTGAGGTTCAATAGAACAATAGACAGTAACTGTTTTGTCTAAATTTAATATTAATATGGTTGTCGGACAATTTCGTTTACAACCATGTTTTGGTATTTTTCTTTGATTGTTAGATGCAGGATATATGATTGTGAGGTACTTTAGGGAGTCAGAGAAGAGGACGTTTTATTAGTAACCTTACCATTTTAAGATATTTTTAAATGTTGATTATTAAACGCTCAATCCGTCTTTTTCTTTAAAAGCATTTTATTGTTACTTGTGCGACAGATGATTCTTAGGAATCATAAATTTAAATGAAGACGTTTATTACAGGCCCAAGGTCAGAAACAGAAGTAACTAGCAGTGAAGGAGAGCCATTGATTGCGGTTAACATTATATTGAATTGAGATGATCGGGTTTTAAGGTACTGTTTACAACGGAACATTTTTTTGTTGGAATACCTGAAGAAGAAATAAATAGAATTTATTATGCGAAATTAAAATTGGGAAGATGTTTTCGTCTTTTTGAAAGGTTGACAAGCGGTGGTGTATCGCTTTATTATCTAGCTATCTTCGTTTGGAAAGTGAGCGAAAGACTTGTTGTTACTGTGATTTGATATTGTTTTTAATATTGTATTCAACTTGAACTTCGTTTTAGAACATCATTATTATTATCATCAGAGGAAAACGTAAGTAGTGCAAGCTTTGATTATTATATTAGATCTTAAAGTGTATAGTAGTATCTTTTGACTTCACTGCATTATATTTTAGTTAATATCCAGAACTAGAAACATGCATGCCCCAACCAAGATCCGAAATTGAGACCAGTTTTCTTATTTTAAATTTTTGAAACATTTAATCCATACTAAAATAATTAGATTTGAATTTCTCTCTTAACACGATTAATCTGCATTGATAGGCCTGTTACTTATTTTCGCAGAGGTATGATGCCTGTTAACATTTTTTATTGCGGCCTGTAGGACTGAAGTCGGAATAAGGTGGGGGAGAATATATTAGAAGGGATCTCAATGGATTTCCTGATTCATTATAATACATATTGCGTTTTGGTGTAAACCCACACTCTTTGGTACAATTTCAGTCCGGAATCGAACCCAGGACTGTCGAGTTTGAGACGGGAGAATTTATAAAAGTAGAGCTTTTATTGCTTGATGAATTTTGTGTGCTGTCACTGAGTAGAATTGATGTTCGTGTGTCCTGAATGCCAAGCGAATATTTTACCATGGCAAACTAGTATGCTGATGCTTGGAAAATTATTAAGAATGATGATCATGAGGGATGTTTTGCCCAAAGGAAGATCATGACCTGACGGTCTTAGAGCTAGGTGAATCAATTGTGATTACCCACGGCCTTTCGTTGCTCGAAGATCACATTTTAAGAGGGTGTCATTCAGTTTAAGCTGAGTACATGTGCTGTTTGGCATTATTAATTAAATATACTTTTTGTATGAATGGGGGATGTGGAGGCTGGGCTATATTTCTCAGTTACTGCCCTACGCTCGATCATTTTTACCTTTTGAAGCTGCGAAACAATTACGAGACACTGTGCTAGCTAATCAATTTGATTGTAAAAGCTTAATTGTAATATTCACAATTGAAGAACCTTAGGAAACTATTAAATTTAGTCATTAAAATATCTGTCCTGTGTTGCGGACTTATGTGATTTCTAGAATTATTAGAAGCCGATTTGAATGATAAATTAATTAAAATGTTTTAAACAACTTTTACTTAGGCTGTACGGATTTTTAAAACCTTTAAGCAATTTTGGCTCAGGCCGTAGGGATGAGCTGGTGATATGAAAAAAGTGGGAGAAAACCTGCTATGGTTAAACAATATCCCTGAGATATTGCATGGGAATTCTTATGTTTCTACACCACAAAGCTTACACGACATGAACCCCACCACTATAGATGAGCGCTGAGCCATCCTCACTCCTATTCGAAATGAGGAATATATTTTGCTTTAAATCATTGCTTGCAAATAGACTTTTAGAAAACATTCATAAAAAATACGGTTTTTATACAGTTGTGTTTTACCTTACACGTTGAAATATTTTAGTTAATTCTGTTCTTTTGGGAAGTAGAAAGACAAGTATATTCTCTGAGAACCTTAAAGAAACTTTGGCTCAGAGAGAAATATAAAGAAGTGTATAAAAAGTAGATTCACTTTGTTTCTTATGCCTTAAAAAACATTAATCTAACTGTGGCTGAAACAGAAATATAATCAAGTGTATAACATGTGTTCCTTACATCTTTGAAACTGATTGTAACTATTTACATGTACTTCCATTATTTTAAAACAACTCAAGTTTGTGTATATTTTTATATGTATGTACTGCAGTCGTTTTATGGAACAATTTAATTAGTTAAGGCCTTTATGCATCTTTTACTTAGGCCGGTCATCATGTTCAGAGGTACTGCTTTGCAATGCCGCGAGATAATACTTCACAATTATGACGCATACGATGTTTGGTATATACTTAACAGAAGTTTCATAAACGGTATTGGTCTTCAAGCCTTTGGCCTCCACCATTGGCTGGGCTGCAGGTGCCTAAAGGTCATAAATAAAATTTAAAAGTCTTCAGAGTTGGCGGCTGATGATATTATTCAACAGCTATGTGTTTTCTGAGAACTTCACCTACAGTATGAGCAAGGTAATTTTACTGTCGTGCATTTCAACCTCTTCTTACTTGAACTTTTCTTTTCTCTGAGTATCAATCCGTATACTATTTGTTCTTTCTCTGCATCTCCATTTAATTTTCTTCACAATTTTGATGATATCAGATAAACACATTTGTTTTTCTATTCTCCCTTGTTATTCCTATCATGCGGCTCATCATTACTCTTTATGTAACTCAATCTTTAAGTCGTTTGTGTATTCAATGTGTACCTTTCACACTGTTACATCTATCCATGGAAGACAGAATCATTTTAAAATGGATGGTTGAGACATATTACTAGTTCACTTTTGAAAATTAAGTATAGTCTTCTCCATGCCATTTTACATCTTCTATTTATTTCATCCGTTAAGTTAACGTTCAGTGTTTTGCGGGTGCCCTAGATAAACATATTCATCAATTATACATATTCTCTCTATGAATCTTTATTTCGTTCTTTAAACATTTTGATTTTACATTACTTAATGTCATTCTAATGGCCAGTTTCACCGACCTTCCTTAAATTTTGGTTAAGGGAGCGTTAGTTAACGCTTACATAAATATTTTAGCGTCCCTTAAGATTTTTCCATTGCATCAACATTTAACGATACTATTTAAGGTTGCCTTAACAAACGAGACGTTAAAGCATTGGTATTCCTGAGTGTGTAATTTCTCATACATGCTGTTCTATTTTCAAGAGCTGCGATTGGTTGATTATTGAGGTTTGCAGAAAATAAATGACAATCACAATGTGTTGAGTAGAAAATAAGCAAATTCGGCCTAATTTCCCGCGTGTATAGTATTTGTTGTACTGTATTCAGAGCGCCTACAAATTAATGTGATGTATTAAAATTAATGCTTAGAATTCAAATCAAATATAGTACCTTAGAACGCATAAATGTTTCTTATTTATCTCGACTAATTGCCGGAAAGTGTGTGTCAGTGTAGGATGTCCGTACCAGTAATGGACCAGTCGCCAGTGGCTGACCAATAAGGGAAACAAACTGTAGTAATAGAGTTTATGTTCGATACTGTAGTAAACAAAATACATTTTGTACTTCCGTAAGGTTTAATAGTGTAGTCCCCAAACGCTGTGCAATCAGAAAACGCATTGTCACCCCCAAAATCACTTAAATGTGTAACGTGAATCTGGAAGAGAGCATAGCGCACAATAAAAGAACTGAGCTACAACTAATGCATACTATACGTGCGTATGTACTAGAAGCTACGGTACAGTGAAGTAATTAATTATTTTATCCCTTCGTCGTTTAAGGAACAATCTATAGTAAATTGAATGAGTGATTTACACTGGAACAATCGTCGTTCACAATTGGCTATTTTCAACTAGTCACCTACTGGTGGAACTTCACTTTCAGCAATAAATTTTTGTCTTTTCAAATGAAGCAAATGCGAACTGCTTTTTCTTTGACTCTTTCTGCTTTGTCTCAGGCCTTGTCTCGTAGACCAAATAACTATTTTTATATTATTACGTAAACGTCAGTTCTTGTTTACGCTTGAAATTTTCCTTAATTTGGTCAACCACTGGTACGATCACCTTATATATTTTCG
>JAGDQP010007062.1:44154-62446 GCA_022664845.1 Lepisma saccharinum
CACTGGTACGATCACCTTATATATTTTCGACGCGCTGCAAATAGAAACAGATGAGGCTATAAGCATTTTTCGAGTATTTTGATACGGATTTCTTTAATTCTTTCCCTTCGTTGCTTACCTACTTACGTAGTTAATCAAGTCGTTCTTTATATTAGCTACTTCCGTTATATGGCGGGTGAATATGCTTCCAATGTAATTATTTTGGATTCACCTAATGGAGAGAGTGATATAAAATTAAGTGGGAAGGGCATGAATGCAAGGACACTTTTTCAAGGGCACATGTTTGTTGGTGCACTCACATCACTCTGATTTTAAAACACATTCTTCTGCATTGTACGAAACCGAAATAATGCAAATAACTACATTGTAATTTCGTAATTCAATGCCAAAGAACAGAAGTAACTTATAGAAAGAATTATGGTTAATTGCAATTTTCTCTTTATTCCATTAAATGCAGACTCGTTTTGCTAGATTTAGCTTGTAATCTATTTAAAAAATGACATGAATTACGTTTTGTCTGTAGTTAAAGAGATGCATTCAACGGAATAATAAAGCATCTCAATGCTCTATGTACACACGCGCGCATTTGTTTGCAGTTCTTTTGTGCAAGACAATGTGAAAATGTGTAGCTGATTACATCCACAGTGGAATCTCCTTATAAATAGTGTACAAGAGAGCTTTCTACGAAACGTTCTACTTATGGTGTGCTTTCCCGCAACTATACCCAACGGCAATACTCCGAATTTTATGATTAACTTTGACTAAGATGTAAGTCATGTTGATGTGGAAAGTTACGGTTATATAACTAATAATAGTCACTACAGCCCGAAAGTTCAAAAGAAACAAATGCATTGCCCACCCCTTTCTGAAACAGTTTTGTAAATTGTGTACATACACGTGCATTACTGGAATGTTTTCTACCAAGAATATTTAAAAGGAATTATGGAAACCGCTAAGGATACATAATTGAAGGAATAGTAAAACGACGATATCAGATTGCCTTTTCCTTTCTATTGTTCAACACACATTAGGAAATTATAATTTACTGTGTTATTTACATATTATACATTGCACACAAATGTCTTGCCTGTAAAATTACCCTAAAGAGTGCATCTTTATAAGTATTTCTTGTATAAACATAGTCGACCATCATATTTACATTCCTAGGTAAGAAGAAACGTTCCGAAAGTATAGGTATACGTATTTAGGAAAATTTAAATCATGCATTATAATCAGCATAGTTGTCCGCCATATCTCTACGTAATTTAAGGCCGCGTTAAACACTTAAGGGAGGAAAATCTCGTCTTTAAGGACGAGTTTGAGGAACTGCTAACCTTGAGGGACGTTGGTGAAACACTCTGGCGCTGTAAGGAAGCGTTAAATGGACTTAACGTTTTCTTAATATTTAAGGAAGGTCGGTGAAACAGGCCATCAGTCTTATTTTCAAACCCTCACCAGCCTTTCCATTCTGTGCCGTAGTTTTTATGCACTTGAAGCAATTATGATTATGTTACCAGCGAATGGTAGGTGATTAAGATATTCACAATTAATTTTTATTCCAACTTCATTCCAGTTTAATTTTAAACAAACTCCTTCCAGGACTTCTGAAAATAGGTTTGGAGAAAGTAAATCTCCTTGCTTTAACCTTTTCAAGTTTAACAATTTTCACTCTTAATGACAGTAGGGGTAGTCAAGTAAATGTTTCGTGATAAGAAGTTATAAATGAGCTGGTGAGGTTCTTTGGACAAGACCTACAGTATTTTAGTGAATTGGGCTCGGAAGCACTGCATTCAATGGAAGCACTTGTAGTTTGAACCCGTGACCAGAAGTATAAAGAAGTAAGCGCTCTAGCCTTTCAGCTACATCAAGGTCATATTTCATAATTATTTAATGTATCACTTTCAATACTTCGATGTTCAAATAGTTTAAGTATTGGTGTCAAGGAGAGCAAGTCGAAAGCTTTTCGTAGTGGAAGTTCATATTAAATATCCCTCTCCATAACTTGATTTAATAAGTGTATGTAGTTTTTATCCTAAATCTAGGAGGAAGTTCAACTTGTTCTCTTCCCTACTTAAATTCAAATTTTCCTTCAATATGATTCAGATTTATCTTTACCGATAAAGCTAATAGCTAAGTTGAGTTCTAGTTATATGATGCGAGCTGTATTCTTGTACAGGCCAGCTTTTTCATTATTTCCTAAATTACCAAAATCTGTTATTAATGTTATTAATACCATTTTACTTATAAAATCTGCTGTTTCAGATTTGTACATATGTTTTGATATGCACAGAATGTTCATTTATTGTGTAAAATAAGTTTACTACAAGGTGTATTAAGAAAGGAAATAGTCTTTATTTTTCTCCCATTCGAGGTACACGGCCTGCCCATCTTACAACACTCGCCACGATTTCATTATTCTTATATTAGGTGAATCATACAGTCCGTGCAATTCTTCATTATGTACTCTCCTCCATTCTCTGGTCATCTTATCCCGTTTCGGCCCGTATATCTTTCTCAAAACCTTATTTTCAAATATTCATAATTTATGTTCATTTGTTAAGCTCGTACTCCATCTTCCGCAACTGTAAAGTATTATCGGCAAAATAACTGTTCTGTATATTTTGAATTTCAACTTCCTTGATAATAATCACGAGCTTAGGAGTTTGTAAGCTGAATAAAAACATGCGTTACCCGATACTAAATTATTTTTTCTTCCGTAACCCCGTTTTTCCTTTTACATATGCTCCCAAATATTTAAATTTGTTTACCTTCTCTATGTTCTCATTCTTAATTGTTATTATCTATTTCCGTTATTCCCTATCTTTCGGCTTGATATAATGTATTTTGTTTTCTCTTTTTATCTTAAAACCTATCTCATCGCAAGTACCTAGTAAGACGTCAGTTTTACTTTGTAGTGCATTGTCCTCTATTAACTACATCATGCGTGCCCTGTTTTTAGAATCTCATATACAAATTCAAACTTAGACTGTGGATCTTGAAACTATCTGACATATTCTGCTTATGAGTGTCGCTGAAACACATACCCTCAAGTTGAATAACTTTCTTCCTAATTTCAAATTGTACCAGGATATTGTATAGTTCTTTCCCTTTTCCTACATTCATGAGCCTTGAAATCAATGAGTAGTTGGTGAACAGTCCCATTCTATTTCCATTTCTTCTCTATGATTTCTCTCAAGGCTAAGATCTGGTCCAAGCAGGATCTATTTCTTTAAATCCACCTTAGTTATCTCCAATTATTTCATCTAGGTATATACTTAGCCGAGGTAACAGAACATTACTCATTACTTTCTAACATCAAAGTAACAAGATTGCGCGGTAATTATTACTGTCTTATTTATCGATCCTCTTTATAAATAAAAACTAATATTGAGATTTTACATTCTTTAAAAGTTCCTTCTTTCTCTTTCTCTATATAGCTTTTATGAATTTATGAAGATCCCTGGTTAGTTCCGTTCCTCCCCTTTAATTGATTCGGCTGGAATAATGCCTATTCCTGGTGACTTGATATTTTTTTAAATTTCTTTTTCAACAAATCGATAAAACTTCCACGACAAAAATAGTTTTGTAAAAAAACATTCTATTTTATTTCACATATATCAGGAACTATAAGTTACTGACACGTCTCCAAATTAATTAATTACTCAACTCTGTCCTAGTCCAGCGTTTAATACTCTTGATTTCCATGCGAATAGTTCTGACTTGTGAGGTGAATTTCAGTTATAAGCTAACTTTAGCATGTTACTTCAAGTCTAACTTAAATTAAAATTTGATGACTCCGCTCTCAAAAGTAAAAAAAGGAGCACTGAATGTTAATTCTGTTAAAAATGTAGCAAGGTATTTAAACAAAATCAGCTTACGAAAGCAATGCCTTATATTCAGAGCAATCGTAAAAACGTGGTAAATGATCACCTCAGTGTACGCTTAGGTTCTCCAGTTCAATCCTACGTTTTATCAAGTGTGCTTTATGGTGGACAAACAGCTTTTGAGTGTGTTCTCTTACGATTATCCCGTTTCCTTCTAGTTCCTTCAATCCAGCGGACTGAGTCAAAGCTGTATAAATATCTAAATACAAATAAATAGTAAAACCATTTCTATTCCATTTAATTAAATAAAGAATACAACTACATTTATCAATAAAGTTAATCTATTCAATTAATCAATTAAATTGATAGTCAATTATATTTCTATAATAACCTAGTAGCCGTTCCGGCCTAGAACAGCAAATCGAAAGTTGCGGTTTCGAATCGCGTGGAGCATGCATATTTCAATTTCGGATTTTATTTACAACTTCCATACAAAATAAAATTTATGCAAGTTAGGTTTCCATGCTTAGTTGTTAACCATTGGTCTGAAAGGCAGCGACTTCAAGGTTCAAGGTTTAAATCTCACCTGTGGAATAGATATTTCTAGTTGAACATTTTAACTATAACGTGCACAGTACATATAAAGGAGTATACGAAAGCACTAAATCAACTTTCAGCTGACGATTTCGTTCACACTGATTTCCATCTAGAAACAACACGAATGGTGTTTTCTTTCTCGACGTTGAGCAATTGACCACGCTAACCAAGTTCCTGCAAAGCCTATTTCCAATGGCAGTTTATGAAATTTTCTGTTAAATATATGCCAAACATCATATACGTCCTAATCGTGAAGTATTATCTCGCGGCATTGATAAGCAATACCTCTGAACATGATGACCGGCCTAAGTAAAAGATGCATAAAGGCCTTAACTAATTAAATTGTTCCATAAAACGACTGCAGTACATACATATAAAAATATACACAAACTTGAGTTGTTTTAAAATAATGGAAGTACATGCAAATAGTTACAATCAGTTTCAAAGATGTAAGGAACACATGTTATACACTTGATTATATTTCTGTTTCAGCCACAGTTAGATTAATGTTTTTTAAGGCATAAGAAATAAAGTGAATCTACTTTTTATACACTTCTTTATATTTCTCTCTGAGCCAAAGTTTCTTTAAGGTTCTCAGAGAATATACTTGTCTTTCTACTTCCCAAAAGAGCAGAGCTAACTAAAATATTACAACATATGAGGTAAAACACAACTGTACAAGAACCATATAATTTATGATTGTTATCTAAATTCTATATTCAAGCAGTAATTTAAAGCAAAATATATTCCTCATTTCAAATAGGAGTGAGAATGGCTCAGCGCTCATCTCTGGTGGTGGGGTTCGTGTCGTGTAAGCTTTGTGGTGTAGAAACATAAGAATTCCCATGCAAAATCTCAGGGATATTGTTTAACAATAGCAGGTTTTTCCCCACTTTTTTCATATCACCAGCTCATCCCTACGGCCTGAGCCAAAATTGCTTAAAGGTTTTAAAAATCCGTACAGCCTAAGTAAAATTGTTTAAAACATTTTAATTAATTTATCATTCAAATCGGCTGCTAATAATTCTAGAAATCACATAAGTCCGCAACACAGGACAGATATTTTTAATGACTAAATTTAATAGTTTCCTAAGGTTCTTCAATTGTGAATATTACAATTAAGCTTTTACAATCAAATTGATTAGCTAGCACTGTCAATTGTAATTGTTTCGCAGCTTCAAAAGGTAAAAATGATCGAGCATAGGATTGTAACTGAGAAATATATCACAGCCCAGCCTCCACATCCCCCATTCATATAAAAGTATACTTAATTCCTAGCAGCGCAAACAGCACAAATACCTAGCTTAAACTGAATGCAATCTTCTTAAAATGTGATCTTCGAGTAACGAAAGGCCGTGGGAAATCACAATTGATTCACCTGCTCTGAGACCCTTAGGTCAAGATCTGCCTTTGGGCAAAACATCCCTCATGATCATCATTATTAATAACTTTCCAAGCATCAGCATACTAGTTTGCCATGGTAAAATATTCGCTTGGCATTCAGGACACGCGAACATCAATTCTACTCAGTGACAGCACACAAAATTCATCAAGCAATAAAAGCTCTACTTTTATAAATTCTCCCGTCTCAAACTTGACAGTCCTGGGTTCGATTCCGGACATGAAATTGTACCAAAGAGTGTGAGTTTACACCAAAACGCAATATGTATTATCATGAATCTGGAAATCCATTAAGATCCCTTCTAATATATTCTCCCCCACCTTATTCCGACTTCAGTCCTACAGGCCGCAATAAAAAATGTTAACAGGCATCATACCTCTGCGAAAATAAGTAACAGGTCTATCAATGCAGATTAATTGTGTTAAGAGAGAAATTCAAATCTATTTATTTTAGTATGGATTAAATGTTTCAAAAATTTAAAATAAGAAAACTGGTCTCAATTTCGGATCTTGGTTGGGGCATGTATGTTTCTAGTTCTGGATATTAACTAAAATCTAATGCAGTGAAGTCAAAAGATGCTACTATACACTTTAAGATCTAATATAATAAACAAAGTTTGCACTACTTTTCTTTTCCTCTGATGATAATAATAATGATGTTCTAAAACGAAGTTCAAGTTGAATACAATATTAAAAACAATATCAAATCACAGTAACAACAAGTCTTTCGCTCACTTTCCAAACGAAGATAGCTAGATAATAAAGCGACACCATCGTTTGTCAATCTTTCGAAGAGACGAAAACATCTTCCCAATTTTAATTTCGCAAAAGAAATTCTATTTATTTTTAATCAGATATTCCACCAAAAAAAATGTTCCGTTGTAAAGAGCACCTTAAAATCTAATCATCTCAATTCAATATAATGTTAACCGCAATCAATGGCTCTCCTTCACTGCTAGTTACTTCTGTTTCTGACCTTGGGCCTGTAATAAACGTCTTCATTTAAATTTATGATTCCTAAGAATCATCTGTCGCACAAGTAACGATAAAATGCTTTTAAAGAAAAAGACGGATTGAGCGTTTAATAATCAACATTTAAAAATATCTTAAAATGGTAAGGTTACTAATAAAACGTCCTCTTCTCTGACTCCCTAAAGTACCTCACAATCATATATCCTGCATCTAACAATCAAAGAAAAATACCAAAACATGGTTGTAAACGAAATTGTCCGACAACCATATTAATATTAAATTTAGACAAACAGTTACTGTTTATTCTTCTATTGATCCTTACTGGTAGTTCATTTCGCTTTTACAAATAAAAGACTTTATCTGTAAAACAAGAATAATAAATCTTTGTTTCTGTTGTAAAAGTTACAAGAAAAACAAGTGACAAAGAAAGATCAATATAATCAAACTGTGAGTTTAGCAAGTAAAATTCTAAAATATCCTAAATCGATAGGATGAGTGTCTATTCTAAAAGATTCCTTAAAGTTATAAACCGACCACCTTTACCCTTAACTCAATATGTTGTTAGACAAAATGGTCGGGCCATAAAATCTGACCATCTTAAATGAGGTTTTGACATAATTCTATTTATTTTTGCAATCATGGTACCTGCGAATTTTTAAAATTTATTTCATCAAAATCCAATTGCAAAGCACGTGCGGTTACATTCTTTTCATCTTAGAAGCCCCCAATAAAAGTGACTAGCAAAAGTTTTTTGAATGTTTTTTCAAAAATATTTTCCCCAATAATAGCAGTAACCCTCCAATAAAATTATATTGCATTTCTTACAATACAAGTAACCACAGTTTCTCTTTCTAGAAGGCGAAAGAACATGATTTCAAATACACGGCTTTGTTTCTTTAGTAGAATTTACATTGCTCATCACTATAGACGTGGCTTAACACATTGTTCACGTATTAAAAATATAGTGTGGTCATTCGAGTCTGGCAGTGCAGAGAAAATAACTACATTCAAGTTAAATGAAGAGTCTCAGAGTATTTCTTAGTAAAAATTATATGAGATACACTAAAAAAAGAAAATTCCAAAAAATGAAATTAAAGTTATAATTTGGCGTTATACGAGCTTTCGCAAGCGAACAGCAAATGGCGGAGGGTGACGCGAACGATAGGCCAGGTGTGCGCAACGGCATTATAATGACGGATGACAACAAATATTAAAAGTAATTTTAAAAATCCAATCAATTGTTTATCGCATATCTTGTATTCTATTAAATATACAACCTTCTAAGTTCTAGAGTACCTGCGTAACACCTATAGCATTAGCTCATACTAAATACAACGTTCTAAGTTTTAGAGTACCTGCGTAACACCTATAGCATTAGCTCATACTAAATACAACCTTCTAGGTCTACTGGCTAAGCCTATAAACCGGTTTGAAATTGCAAGAATTGTATAGGTATTCTACTGTACATGCCACTTATCACATTTTTATAAACTTCGCGAAAAAAGGATTGGAAGTCCAGTTGCTTGTGATTTGTATGAAAAAGAAGACGAACGGTTTTTTCAACCTGACAAATTTTTATTTCGGCGCTTAGTGCATTTGGGTTTTTTCTTTGGTTTATAGTTTCTAACGCCCCCCGATTTGGCACCTACCAGCAAGACAGGTGCCTCACCCTCACTAAGGCATTGATGGTACGTTTTCTAGTTCAGCTACAGCGCAATCATACTCTAATGTAGTTGAGAGCTCTGTCCTAACGTTTTTTGTGATATATGTACCTCGAGAAACTACATTTCCTAAATTCATTGACACACACACTCAAAAGACAAGCTCTGATTTTTCGTTAATATAAAGTTTGGAATAAGTACTTTCAGGGTTTACAACATTTATCTGCCATGCATAGGTTATAGCGAGTGAACGGGAAGCTCTCCGTCTTGGCTCGTGAGTCCCCCGGGAGGTTTTCAGTTTTCCGAGGGACTCAGATTAACAGGAAGTAGGATATTATGGGCAATAGTAGCAGTCTGCGTTCACGATTATGTTCCCGGAAGGCCCTCAATCAAATTTATTGCTTAGTGCCGCCACTGGTTGGGACGATAAAAGGATTGTTTGGAAAAACTTTGTTAGGTAATTCGATTAAGCATTTTAAAGTATGTGATAGTAGATTACGTTTCATTATATCCGTCTGTTTTGATGTCAGTCTATGCATTAATTTGTTTGTTTCTTTATATACAGGTATTGAGCAAAAATACGAACATTTGTGAAATTCATATTCTTCCTTTATTAATCTGATGTTGGACCAGCACTTGGACTTACAAGGGAAGTGTTTCGGTTCGAACAGGATTTTTTGATAAGACTTCGTATACATGTACATATTCGTACATCGATGCGGATAATGTCTGCAAGTGCAAAGTAATTCTACCGTGTAAGGCCGCGTTTGTCCGCTACAGGGCGTTAAAATATTTGTGGCAAGGGTGAAGACAGCCCGACCAGCCGCTGCATCGGCTCACGCACTTCCGTTACTCAAAATATATACATGAATATACCTAACAGTACTCACAAAGACAGCAAAGTCACTGGACGTTGCAACAAATAGTTTGGCACATATACACAACAGGCCGGTAGGCCGTGCGTAGGCCGGTATTTCTCTTCACAAATGTAAGTGAGGATTTTCTACAAAGTGAGTACAACAGAAGGGAGAATCCCTTTGTTAGTACTGTTTCTAACCTTTGTGGAATGGGTTTATATAATTCCTGAACAGTTTCCAGTGGAATATTGTACCACTCTTCCAACAGAACATCCGTCAATTGTTGCAAGGATACGGGAATCTTGTGCCCACTCGTGGCTCCAAAGCTGCCCACAGTGGACGATAATATTTAAGTTTGGGGATTTAGTTGACCGGAAAAGCGTCATGCTTCTGAAACCACGCTTGCAGTAAACTAGCTCTGTGAGTGGGCCCATTACTGTCCTGGAAATAGCTTTCTTGTTTGGAAACAAACTTTAGACCATTGGAAGCACATGATCACCGAAAAATATCCAGGAAGTAACACGATTAATGAGAGTGATAATGGGACCCACTGAAACAAACGCAATCTCTGCCCAAGCCATAATGGGGCCACCTTCGAGCTTGACAGGTCGAACGAGATACTTTAGATCGTAGGCTTCTTTGACAGTTCACCACACATAAATACATATTTGTTGGGAATAAGGGAAACGGCGATTCGTCCGAAAATATCATCCTTTTCCAGTCCCGAACGGTCCAAGTCTTATGCTCATCACACCAGTTTTTGCCGAGTTTGGAGTTCGTATCCGAGATAAACTGTTTAACAATTGCCACTTGACAATGGATATTGTGTTGTTTTGGGCAAAGAGTTATGTAGAAACAGGATCGGCAAGGTGGGCATTCAATTCTGGCGCGGTAGTTCGGGGCTGCATCAACACATCCACTTTAACATTCGGCGGCCTCTGTCACTCATCTTTGGCCTTCGCCTACTATTTTTGTTGTCCATATTCTTAACCAATTTTGTGTATGAGTTCATGACCTCCGAGATTGTTATTGCTGACACACTGAGTCGCCGAGCAGTTTTCCTAAAACATGCCCCTACTAACTTTACACCTACAATTTGACCGCGTTCGACGTCTGACAAGTCCTGTATTTCACAGCCTGTTCGTACCACTCGTTACTGTAACAGCGCTTTCTCCACTGGCATACTATCTGCAGTAACTTAGCACCTGATATGACAATCAAACAAGAGACGCAACTCGTGTAAAGTCAGTGTCGCGAAGCTGGACACACAACTTCCAGTTTCCCACAGCTGTTCGTATTTTCTTGTCCCATACCTGTATGTATTTATGTTGATTTCTTAAAACAGTGGCGTCTTTAATTGTGCCTATTAACAAAGTAATATCGATTATTAAGAGAAATACGCGTTATAACTTTTTGCGAATTTATATACAATAGTCGTTAGCATGTCTGACTATTGAGGGGTCTTGAGTTCGATTCCCGGCTCTGCCAAAGATTTTTCCAAGGCGTCTGGGTCTGAAACGGTGCCCATGCAGCATCGTGATGCAATTGGGGAGCTGCTATGAATAAAAGATAGTGGCGATCACAGTGAGAGTTTAGGCTCTCCTCTCCCAACCCGTCTAGTCAGTGTGGGAAGTAGACCAATCTCCTCTCCCGGCGGAGAGGCCTCATCCAGTAGTGGATCGAATTTGGCTGTGATTTTATATTATTTATTATATGCGATGAATCTGGCCTTTTCTGAAGTTGCCCCCTCCTGACTATATTTCTGGCGGTGCCCATGGCTTTGTCCGATACTCTCCCCATCCTTCGTCCCAGATGAAAGCTCGTTGAGAGACATCATCCGTCCTACATGAAAAGGCTTTAGTGAGAGATGTCTTATTCAGACCACAGAAATTATTTTTAACACATTTTTGTTAACTCGCTTTCTTGTCTGTCGGTTCGGTACAAATTAACGCGCTTTCTGGTCTGTCCGGTACAAATTGCAATCGATTTCAAACTCACTTCTCATGAACCGATTTCTTTGAAATTTTGTAAACTTGCTTGCTTCCGATGACAATACAATATTCAATCATTAGATATACGACAAAGTAATCCAGTTCACTCTAATTACCTGTAATTAATTAAATTTATAAGTAAATTAACTCGAACGCCTTAATCATTATGCAACCAAATTAACACCTTTGAAGTGTATGGTAGTAGAATCATCAGGATAAAAACGGTAAATTCTTCAAAAGCAACTGAAAAGGACTTTCAGTTACTAACGACAATTATATTGTTCCCAGTCTTCAGAAATGATGTTATTATAGATAAAAATTTCAACAAAAGAACTAAATTTGGAAACATTATTATGTGTAATTGTAGAGTGTAAATCTAGAATGTTACATTACAGTGAAGAAGACGAAACAAATAAAGAAAAAAAAATAATTAAAATAGGATTTGTAAAAAGACACGATTTATTAAGATGGACTAAAAAAGTAAAAAATTATAAATTGAATTAATCTTGTGAATCGGAAGATGAAAGCATGGGTGCTCTTAGATAGTATGATTTTATGATCAGGTAAGCAAGAGCACCCAAGGTTTTATTTTCCTATTCATAAGATTAATTCATTATTTTTTACTTTTAGTCCATCTTAAAAAAGCGTGTTTTTTTATATATATATAAAACCAGCGTACAAGTACTTTGTACCTAAAAGAAAATATATACTATTTTCTTGGCGATTATAAGAAAGACATATAAACCAATTAGTTTGGATCTTTCTGAAGAAAATTGACTCACATTTCATTCGTTTTTGTTTTTTTATTTATTTACTTAATAGAGCCCCAAGCTCTTCCCTTTTATTGTTAGTGCCATATATAACTACATTAACCAGGTTGTGCACATATATATATCTTTTGTTTTCGGTGATACTGCGTGTTTCCAACTAATGAATCGTTAACGCGTTTACACGCACGTAAAGTTCTTCTTTAGAAGTTGGAGCCTTTAAAGCGACTATTTTAATACATGTAAACAAAGGGCAAAAAACCAAAGCAAAACCAGAAACTAGTGCGGGCCAAAAAAAGAAAAATGAATGCATTAATGAAATAAAACCACTTCCCTCAACATAATGCACAAAAAGAGGGATCTAGCACGCAAGCATAAAGCATGAAAAGCCTTATAATAACGACTGCTAATTTGCTTGATGGATGCTTTTAGGCTCAAATTAGAGTTTTTCTTCTTTTGTTTAGAAATATTTTTTATAGGTTTACTTGTCTTCTACTTTGGTTTTAATTGTTAATAGTCAAACAAATATTCTTACAGTAAATTCACATGTGTCACCCTATCAATTTAATTTCACGCTTTAATCTTTATCATGAATTAATTAATATTTATTTACGAAGTTCAAGAACTTTGGTAGCTAATTTAGAAACCGTATACATGTATATCTACTTTTATTGAATAGTAGTGTTTGTATGTGTGTGCGTGTGATTTTTCTTGGATCATTTTATTTTACTCTGTTTTCATTAAACGAACGCAAACGGTGATATACTTCTTCTAAACATACACAGGATATTCATAAAATATGTGCACATATTTCACAGATGTATTCCTCAAACAAAAATAAGAAAATAAATTATTTTGATATTACATTTTAACTTCTAATATCTACGCTGCTTATATAATTCGACTCCCAACAGATAAATTTTTACTTTAATGCATTGTTTATAATTTATTGAGAAATCTTCACTTTATCATTGTAACAAATCAATTTTGAGTTTGCAGTTGGACACCCTCTATCTCGAAGATGATGAGAGATTTTTACCCTATGGAAAATATTTTTGTGTGTTTTTTGATCTGACAAATTTAGCTATGAAAGATGTGCACAATCAAAAGTATGTTTATGATTTGAACGTAGCATATAACCCAGCGATCTGATCTGACAAAGTAAATTGCTACGGTAACACGCGTCGTATTAATCTCACGGTATCGTAAGAGTGAGATTGTCAGAAATCTAAACATTTACAATTTGAGTATATTTTATATACGTTACTGGACAGCAAGAACTACATCGCGTGCTTTATTACTTCCAATTTATGTTATCCATCAATAATAATAAAAGCATTATAGAATAATACTCACTGATGTTCAAAATACGTAGAATTGTGTAATATATAATATTATATCCTTGCTGCCTGATAATAATCATAGGGGCTAAGTTCAAGTGCCGGTGAGAGCTCATTTTAGCATACAGTGGTAGGTTGGCAAATAGGAAGTGTATTTGGCTGTCAATACTGTAAATACAGGAAAGGAAACATCATTGATAATAACAGTAGCGACTACTGATGTTACAAGCAGCTGAATTACTACCAAAACAAATCCCGGTAAATCCTATTTTAGTAACCATTCATTGTCCTGGACCACAAGCCCACTTCTCAATCTCGCTCTGTGCTCAACACTTAGCTTGATCAATTCCTCTTATTTTCGGCCATTATTGACTGCGTCATCAGGTTTCCTTTTGACTTTGTATTTATGATATACGGTAATACGAGGATGCTTTGGGACAGGGGGTGTAACTTTGGGACACCCACCATTTTCCATGTTATGTATGATCAACATGCATGGCAGTGCATGCAGCCAAGTTCTTCGCGTCAGAAAACTTCAGCGCTGCCAGAAGTACTGTATGTTATACAGGAACAAGAGTTTTTGTCGGCGATTTCGAAACCCCGTAAGAAAATAGAGTTTAAAGATAGGAATATGAGCTTTCAAAGTTAAGGACATATGGCAAATATGTGCAGGTGTGCAAAATATTCGTAGCTTGAAGCATATTCGAGTTGTGGACCACTGAAATTGCGTATTTTGGGTTAACTGACTCATTCATTCACTCACTCACTTATTGTTTAGGGTGTTCGGAATAAGATAGAAACATGAAATTTGGCATGAAGGTGGAGGATGATAAGTAGGTAAAGAAAAAATTTCGAAATTTTGAAAGAGTCCCCATTTTCTATTCAAAATGGCCGCTAAACGTAAATTTTCAAAGAATACACAGCCAAAACAGTTGAAGCTAGAAAACCGAAATGTGGTATGAAGGTACATCATCTCTAGTAAGTTAAGAAAATATTACAAAATCTTGAAAAAGTTGCAGTCTTGGATCCAAAATGGCCGCCAAAACGAAATTTCCATAGAATACACAACCTAAACGGCTGGAGCTAGAAAAACGAAATACAGTAAGACGGTACATTATCATTAATAGGTTACGAAAACATTACAAAGTGTCTCCAAAGACACAATCTTGGAAACGAAATGGCGGACCTCGTAATCCATTTTCCACACCGTTTGAGCTAGAGATACGAAATTTGGCATAAATGTGTATTATCAACAGTAGTTAGGAAAATATTAAATTTTGAAATAGGCGCCATCTTGGATTCAAAATGGCAGCCCCAAAACATTTTCTGCACCGTTCGAGATAGAGAAATGAAATATGATATGAAGGTGTACCATCACGATTAGGTCACGACAATATAAGAAAACGTTAAAAATATCTCCATATTTAATCCAAAATGGCCGCCTAAAGCCCATTTTCCAAACCACTGAAGCTAGAGAAACGAACTTTGGTTTGAAGGTGTCTCATCACGAGTAGGTTACAGGGGCGAACCCCCCCCCCCCGCGGTATGGGGGGAAGATCTGCACCATGGAGGCCCCCGGAGAGTATGGTTACGATAAAGGGGCGCAGCGACGCGAGTATGCATATATCGTCATCGGAACCGCAATACCCCTATGTGGAATTTTTTTAACTCTTCATGTTTTGGTACCAGTTTAGTTCTGTGGGTTGTGCATACTGTAGAAAAAATCATGTGGAAATAACTTCTACTTCTTTAGATAGCCTATAGAATTTTTCAGTACCTAACCTAAATTGTATTCCAGACTTTAGTCCAGAGACCGGTTTTTTGTCCTTCGTGAAAAATTCATAGTTTGCCACATAGGAGTATTGCAGTTCCGACAACGATATTATACACGTAGAAAAAGCTGTGAAATCCGAGCAAAAGCACCAGAGGTGCAAAAAGTTCCGCCAACTTCTTCAGCCCTAAAATGTGGTGAAATGGAAATAAGCCAAGTTCTTCGGCGACAGCATGTAAGAGCAACACTGAAAGTTGTTGCAAGGTGGCAAGGTTCATGATCTTCAAACCATAAGGCTGGTGGCGGCTCTTAACCCACCACGCTATCTTGGATTAAAAATGGCAGCCCAAAGACCATTTTCCACACCGTTAGAGATAGAGAAATGTAATTTAATATGAAGGTGTACCATCACGACAGTATAAGATCATGTTAAAAGTGGCTCCATCTTTAATCCGAAATGGCCTCCCAAAACCCATTTTCCGATTCACTGAAGCAAGAGAAACGACATTTTGTATGAAAATGTTACCATCATGAGTAGGTTACAATAAATGGGGCAAACCACCGAGGGTATGGGGAATCCGGGAGAATCTGGTTGCGATAAAAGGAGCGCAGTCCCCCAAAACGCCACAAATTGTGGGTGCAGCCCGCCACTGGATACTGGAGGCAGCACCCCGAGCGAAGCAAGTATATATATTATACACTTACAAAAAGCTGTGAAATCCGAGCAAAAACATCAGAAGTGCAAAAATTTCAGCCAAGTTCTTCAGCCCAAAAAAGTGGTGAAATGGGGGACGGACGAGCCAAGTTCCTTGGCGACAGCATGTAAGAGGAACACTGGAACTTGGCGTGAAGTGGCAAGGTTCATGATCTTCAAGCCATAAGGTTGGTGGCGGCCCTAAAACCCAACATGCCCACCACCACCTACCTAAGGCTCGAAGTCGAACATTATGAACCTTGCCACCTCGCGCCAAGTTCCAGTGTTCCTCTTACATATTGTCGCTAAGGAACGTGGCTCATCCGTCCTTCCTTTCATCACTTTTTAGGACTGAAGAACTTCTGAACTTTTTGCACTTCTAGTGTTTTTGCTCCGATTATTAATACTCAGGCGGGACTAGTGCATATATAACTTGCCACCAGTTGGCAGGAGGAACATACGCTTCCAGTGGAACAGTTGAACTTCGCCTTCCGCAGAGCCCGAGTATTGATATCATACATAACATGTAAAATCGTTGGTATCCCAAAGTTATCCCTCTCCTGTCCCAAAGTATCCCTATTTTACGGTAATGTATTAAATATATTTTTTATTTAGAGAATACATGATAAAATAAATGAGGTTGGCTTCATCATATGCTCCTGCGAGCTGACACTGTACAATAATAATATTATGATTAATAATATTAATAATTTATATGTGATATGAGTGAGAGGTTGATGCTTATTTGTTGACCATTGTAGATTTTTCTTTTGAGGCAACTATTTCGAACAGATATTTTTAAAATCTAGAAGCAAAAGGAAATAATATGTTGAAACCAATTTCTTTTCAACAGAGCTTGTTATTTGCGCAATAAACGTAAGTGGCGAGAGACTTCTGCATTTGAAGGATGTGGAAAGGCAGACGCCTCCTTCCACCTGCGCCCCCCCCCCCACACACAAAAAAAAAGGATAGAAAAGGAACTCAACAGAATAAACCTATCTGTTGAACACAAGTTAGATTTAAGATAACTTTGGAAAATAAACGTACTATAAGAACCCTGACATAGAAGATTTTGTACACGTATGTTATCTTGAAAAGTGGAAGTTAAGAATAGCAGGAAAATATATGAAAGAGGATTGGAAAATGAAACCAGACATGTGCAGCACTCGATGAAACAATCTACTAGACAAAAAAGAGGGAAAATGGAATAAAGCACTCTAATATCAGATAAAATTACCAAACGAATGATTATTTTCGTGTTGTAAAAGGTGCAGATGTTCTATTTTAATTTCTTTTCATACCATCGTCATCATCATATTTAGCCGTTTTCTATCCACTGCTGGATGAAAGCCCCCCTTTTGTTTCCGCATATCTTGGTCTGCTGCTATCCTCATCCATGTAGCTCCTGAAAAACGCTCGATTTTATCTATCATCTTACATTTGGATGTCGTCTCGGTCTTTTCTTTTCTTTGGGAATCCAGTGTAGCACATTCGTGTTTCATCTTTCATCTGTTCGTCTAGCTATGTGACCGGCCCATCTCCACTTCTTCTTTTTCGTAGTCTTGATTATATATCTTCTACACTTGTTTGTGCGCGAATGTGTGTCCATTCATTTGTCTACTTGTCCCAGTTATTTCCAGCATGCATCTCTCCATTTCTCTTTGTGTGACTCTTAAGAGGCCTTCTCGCTTCAACCCCCACATTTTTAACATTTTTTTCAAACTATCAAAAATGTAAGCGCATAGCGCACTACAACTTACAAATTACTATGAAATACAATGGACAGGGATCTCGGAATCTTATTGATTGATGAGTGCTGAGACTTCAGTTAAATAATGACGTCATAATCTTTGAAAACGTATCACTCATCAATGGAGAAGATCTCGAGATCGCTAATTTGTAAGCTCTAGTACGCTACACGCTTCCATTTTTGATAGTGCTCTTCGTTTTTCAAATATTTTGAAAAACGTTAAAATGTTGGGGTTGGAGCGAGGAGGGCTCTTAATCTTTGAGTCGTTGGTGCATACAATGTCCAAGTTTCACATCCGTACATCGTTACAGATAAGACACATTGATTATAAATTTTACGGTTCAGACACATTGGCTGTTTACTTTGGAAAATAAAGTGTGGTTTTCCAAACATGCTCGACGGCACTTTACATCTTCAATTTATTTCATCCGTTAACTTGGCATTCGATGTTTTGATCTGGCCTAGGTAAACATACTGATCAGCTATGCCTATTGTCTCTCCGTGAATATTTATTTCCTCCTTTTCAATATGTTGAATGTACATAACTTTTGTCTTACTTAAATTCATTCCTATTTTGGACTCTCGTTAAACAGCTCTTCGATTCTGGTTTGTAGTTCTGCACTTGAAACAAACAGGATTATGTCATATAATTTTATTGTGTGCCACA
>JAGDQP010007063.1:2444-42371 GCA_022664845.1 Lepisma saccharinum
AGTCAATAAGTTCGTGGACTGGACGCAGTGTGGCGCTAGTGGTATACTACAGCTGAGACGTGACGTCCTGGAGGAATCAGTGGAAATTCGTCTCTCGACCCAGCAAGAGGCACGTGTGTGCATAGAGTGTAAACTGACGTACTGTCTCTGCTGTGAAAGGAGTTGAATGCGCCGCGGCGGACTTGGAGAATGTCGCAGTTTGAGCCACGGGAAAACATCAAGTTCTGCCAAAAACTAGGCAAATCCGCAACAGAAACGTTGCAGATGATCAGGCAAGTGTACGGTGACAACGCCCTGGGCCGCAGTACTGTGTTTAAGTGGCACCAACGTTTTGCAGAGGGGAGAAACAGTGTAGAAGATGATTAACGTATTGGTCGGCCAACAACAGTCCGAACTGAACGCAAGATCGAAGAGCTTGCAATGGTGGTGCGCTCTAACCGTTCCCAGTTGGTAGACGACATCGGAGCAGCAGTGCGGATAAGCTATGGTACGTGCCACAAAATTCTGACGGATGACTTGAACATGTCGCGTACCACCCAGCACAGTGTGCCACGCATTTTGGCCAACGTGAAGAGCGGATGACCATTTGCAGTAACCTGATCAGTAGCCTAATGCTGACGCTGATGGAACGTTCCTGAACCGGATAATAACAGGAGATGAAACATGGTGTTTCCTGTACGATCCACAACTAATGAGACAATCAGCCACCTGGAAATCGCCATCATCTCCAAAACACAAAAACCCGAGACATGACAGGTCACAAGGGAAAGTGATGCTTAAACTGTTTTTCGACTCGCAGGGAATTGTCCACATGGAATTCATCCCACAAGGAGCAACTATCAACAAAACTGGCTACAAGGAGATTCTTCACCGCCTATGCGAGTCAATACGTCGAAAGTGTCCTGAACTTTGTTGCAGGAAGAACTTGATGTTGCTACACGGCAACGCTCGTGCACATCGCTCTGTACTTGTCCAGAAGGAGCTGGCAAGGCAGCATATCACCGTTTTCCGACATCCTCCATACTCACCTGATCTCGCACCATGCGATTTCGATCTCTTCCCCGCTTGAAACTCAGTTACATGGACGTTGCTTTCTTTCTCCGGAGGAGATCATCACTGCCACAAATGATGCCCTACGAGAGATGTCTGCTAACGCCAACATTTTTCAAACATGTTTTCAACGGCTCTACGAACGTTAGCAGATGTGCTTCGCTGCCAACGGTGACTATTTTTAAGGTCAGTGTTTATCTGTGTAAGTGTCTGTGTCAGTGCCTGTGTGTGCGTGGACGTTTACGCCGAGCACAGCAACCATGACGACATCTAGGTTCTACTGGTTGTCTATATTCTAGGTGCCAGTCCAAGAATTTATTGACTGTACTGGTATAATCATGAGAGTGTGACATAGAACTATCTTGCCCCATGCCCTTCAATTTCAAAGTCAGAAGCAAAAGCTAAACATTATAAGAAACAGTCAAAAATAGAATAACCAAATATTGTATCACAATATAGTTCAAATCTTAAATGGCAAACAAATTACAACTGAAAGTAGCATTGACAAATAGTCAAATTAACTTGACAAAAAAATAATTAAAAAATATTTTTTTTAAAAACACGCTTTTTTAAGATAGACTAAAAAGTGCACAATAATAAATTGAATTAATCTTATGAATCGGAAAATAAAAGCGTGGATGCTCTTAGATATTATGATTTTATGATACGGTAAACAAGAACACCCACGCTTTTATTTTCCGATTCATAAGATTAATTCAATTTATTGTTGTTTTTTTTTTTTTACTTTTTAGTCCATCTTAAAAAAGCTTTTATTTATATTAAAAACATTATTTTTTAATTAATTTTATGTATAATAGATTAATTAATTAATTAATTTTTAATTAATTTTATGTATAATATTAAACTCCCTGCGAGATAGGCAACCCGAATGTCACAGAATAGTTCCTGTGTTGCATGCATTTACGGATAATTTCGAATTATTTTAATTAATTAATTACAGTTAACTGGATTATTTTGTCGTATATCTAATGACTGAATATTGTATTGTCATCGGAAGCAAGCAAGTTTACAAAATTTCAAAGAAACCGGATGATGGGAAGTGAGTTTAAAATCTATTACAAGATTTGTACCAGAGATGGTTACAGAGCACGCTAAAAAATGTAAAGACAACAAAAATAAGCACAACCATATCTCAACTAGTTAATCAGTATTAATAAACTTAAGACGTATGAAAACTAATTTAATTTATTTCCATCTTCGTGAGCTAAACATTAAATCTTCACCGAAGGCTTCTACAAAATTTATAAATATTCTTTTGGATGATGAATTCAAATGGAATCAGCATACTAGTTAGGTAAGCAATAAACTTTACTAAGTTATTTTGCAGATATGAATGCTAACAAGGGACACTGTCGAAAAGTGCGCTCCGGAAGCTAGTTTGAAAAATACAAATTTCAATTTTGTTATTGTTTGGAGCACAGGAACCGAATTCGACAGCCTACCTTTGCCATTTGTCGAATTACGTTTCATTTTTTAGATACAGGTGTTCACATGTGGAGCCTAAAGTTCGCTGTCGTTTCGAACAAAGAAATGAAAATCGACAGTCAAACTTTGTAAATGAATTCCTCACACCAAAACAGAAAAAAAAGTATCTTTGTCATTTGAACGAGTCTCGCTTCGTTGTCGAGATACAGGGGGTCCAATATGGAGCCCAAAATCGATTTCTTTTACGTACAATGTTTAATAAAAATAATATTTCGCAGTAAATCATAAAGTATGCATTAAAGTAGTGTTTAACGTTTCATAGTTGATTTATATCAATACGGTGTATATAACGAGTTAAAATGTGATATCATCAGATTTTCAGTGGTGCAAATCTAGTATATTTTTAATGGCACTACGGCGATTCATTGAATATTTAGTATTTCCCAGTGATCATAAACATTGTGAAGCATAAGATAGCATTTCAAACTTGAAATATTGTAGGGGGAATGGTGCCCATGTAGGGGAATGCTGCCCATTTTAGTGGATTACGTTCCAATTACGATTCTTGCACATTATGCATAAAGAGATAATATTTTAAAAGTATAACTATAATAATTATTTGGGCCAATTTCAGGAACTGGAGACAATGTTGTGTGTACAACAATGTGGTAATTGTACTTTTAACACTAAAACTTCAAGTAAATTCCATGATGAGTAATTATTAGGTGTTAAATATTCCTTAAAGTGTAACAAACTTGTTTTTTTGGCTCAGTGTAACAACTATTTAGATTATAGAAAGTAAACAAAAAGGAAAGATTATGTTTGTGTACATTGTAAGGCATTGTCTCCTGCCTTGGGGAAATGTTGCCCACAGTGGGCGGCAATACTCCTCTTTCACAGTGCTAGCAAATTACTGTTTTCACCTCACACTTTTCAGAAGTAAGAAGAAATTAATTAACAAATTGACTCTCTCGATATCAATACGTTCAACCACAACAATATCTAATACAGAAAATAGCTGTTACTTATACTTATTTTGACAACAAGATCATATTTGAATTATAACGCAGTAGTTCAAAATACTTTCCTCCACATAAAAGACCGGAAAGAGCGCGAATGCCATTTCCTGTTTCCCTGTTAAATTACCACTCACAGCTCTAGGATATCACACTATAAGGGTTGATTTCACATTCGTACTTTCCGGGTAATTTGATGGGCGCCATTACCCAACTGGGCGCGATTCCTGTACTTTCGGGCTCCAAATTGGAACCCCTGTATCTCAACAACGAATCAAAATTCGACAAATGACAAAGATACCATTTTTTCCTGTTTTGGTGTCAGGAATTTATCTGAGAAGTTTGACTGTCGAATTCCGTTTCAGTGTTCGAAATTACAACAAACTTTGTGCTCAAAATTTGAAACCATGTATCTAAAACGTAAAGCGGCATTCGACAAATGACAAAGATATATTTCTCGTTGTTGTGGTGGTGTCAAGAATTCATCTGCGAAGTTTGGCTGTCAAATTCGGTTTCTGTGCTCCAAACGACAACAAAATTCAAATTTGGATTTTTCAAGAAAACAAATTGCTCACTTAGTTCTGCAATAGGGCAGCTAATTTTTACTACGTTTTATAGGGTTAAGATCTCTTTCTAATCGTTATAAGATTTCCTGCATTCGGAGCGCACTTTTCGATAGTGTCCCTTGTAAGTCACGTTCCTGAGGGAGCTACCATTATCTCAATATATCATACTCTATATTTCCTTAGCAAAAAGATTACTCTACAAGAGCAAGCTGCGCGATTAATTACTGGAAAATCCAGTTTCACTTCTTGTAGGAGTGCTTCGATATTTCAAGAGTTTAACATAATGACTTTACAATGTGTAGGCTACATATTTAAAAAGTACTTTGACTAATGCATTTGAATAAAAAAAAATTAAGGGGAAAATGTTGGTATACAGAATTCTTATACAAGACATAAATATGATCCAGCTATTATTTCCCAGAGTACATCGAAATACGCTTAATAATTGATGTACATTTAAATATGACTTCCTAAACTTCCCAAATAAAAAACGCAGAAAACTCAACCATATATGAAAACTCAACGAGTCAATATATTCCTTTACATAAATTTCTGAAAAATTAGATTAATTTCCATGTGTGAATTTCCGTGTAGCTGAATTTTGAGGAAAATCTAAAACTTTAAACTTCTTAGAACTCCGGTTATCTACCGTACTTTGAAAACAGTAGAATTTATCAAAATTATCTTGTCATACATAAGTGGTTCAGAAATAATTAACGGTTCCAACAAACTAAAACCAAACCCTTCTTTCTATTCTTAAGTTGATCCCTTTTGTTTCTATGTTTGTTACGCCACTGTTTCTGCAAACGCAACATCTCAACTGTACAGACAGACATTCTGTTTCAATGTTCATTCAACGGTTTTCTAGTTTTGACAACGGGCAAAGATGTTGCCAAAATATTGGTCTCATTGAAATGAACCGTCACAACTGTCAAACCGCAAGGAATAACAAAGATATTTCCTCTAAGGGTTGTTCAGTGTGTAGTGGGCGTGTTCGTAAATAATTTAGTAGTTGCAATTAAGTGAAAAAACTATCCCACTTTACACTAAAAATGTTCAAGTTGATGGCCCA
Source organism: Lepisma saccharinum (assembly GCA_022664845.1). NCBI lineage: Eukaryota > Metazoa > Arthropoda > Insecta > Zygentoma > Lepismatidae > Lepisma > Lepisma saccharinum. The sequence goes on from JAGDQP010007063.1 coordinate 7,595, forward strand.
TAGAAATACAGTGGCGGACAAAAGTATTGGAGCAAAACGATTTTTATGTTAAACATACACTATGTATTCATTGCTACAATTGTGTGTATATATTAAAATTAACAAAACGTAAAGTAACACAAATTTATTTCATTTAAATAATAATAATAATTGTAGCTGGAAAATAAAACTTATAATGTAATTTATAAGAATTTATAAAGAAGAACATAATGTTTATAACAGGACAAAAGTGTTAGAACGTCATCAATTCAGGTAATTCAAAACCTTGTAAGAGTCCTCTTCTTTCATGTTACTCTTGAAAGTTTCTTTGGCATTGAATGAACATATTTCTTAGTCAATCCTAAGCCTATGTAGCTCATTTTTTCTCCTTCACTTCTGTTTTGGTTCTGATCATGGGCGGGTTTAGGAGAGAGACCCTGGGGAGCAATTACTTTAAAGGCATTCATCGTTTAGAATGAAATATTTAAAGTCATTCTGAAGTGAATGAGGAAGCAATACCCCCCATGAATCCGCACATGGTTTTGATTTAATATGATCTAATCCTGTTTCCGGGCTCATTCCATCTATTCCCGATAAAATACTAATGAGAACTCTGAGGTAGGGTGTTCAAAGTATGAGGTGTATTCCTTACAATAAACTGCGAAACAATATCTGCATTTTGCCTCGAGACATTGTCCTGTTTGAGACAAAAATACGTAATATATACTAAGTAAGCACAATTTCTCGACACTTTCCTTAAGATTTTTCTAGAAACTGTGTATAAATAGAAACGTACCTACTGTGTCATCTATAAATACAAGTTCCATACACCATGCTTCGAAAGCAAATTGATGGCACCTTTATCTCAATTTGACCGAAAATGGACAAAGTACGACATTTGCCAGTGATCGTCAAATGTATTTGTATAAAAAAACAATGACTTCTGGGACAAAATAATTCCATGTTGACATGAGAGCAAATTGAACATATACCATGGTGATGACCGAATATTAGTGTGGAGAAGGCGCAATACGAGACAGAGTGCAGATATTGTTTCGTAATAGATTTTATGGAACACACATCACACACAACACCCTACCTCAGAGTTCTCATTTAAATTCCATCGAGAATAAATGAGATTAACCCAACAGAAGTGAAGGAGATTCTTATGGGATAACGGACTAAATAGATTTAGGTTGACTAAGTCTATTATGTTCATTTTATAATAGACTTACACAGTAAAAAATAGCTGTGTTAATTCAACACAATGCGGTGTCCCAGCGTGACTACCACTTTTGTGTGTTAAATCAACACAACGCAAGGTGTTGATTTCGGTACTGTGAGAAAAAAAGTTACGGCCGCAGCTAGATTTGAACATGGGTTGCTCAATTAGAAGTCGAGCGTCTTACCGACTTCGCTAAATCATCAGGTGAAAAAAAAGCACTAGATTGAAACAATCTAGAGGATATAAAAAATGTTCCTGAACCCCAAACACACAAAGTTACTCTAACGACTTATGCCATGAGTTAATCACTTTTCCATTGGTCAATTAGGTATCACGATTCCCATGTATTGAGAATATGTTCCATTTCTATGAAAGCAAGCGCAGCATATTACATGTTGTTACGATAAGCAGTAATGCCGCTTAAGTGTTTGGCTGTCGCCATCTTGCTTGTTTTTATAGAAATAGAATATTCTCAATGAATGAGAATTCTGGTTCTCAAATGACAAATGGGAAGTGATTAAACCATGGGATAAGTCGTGCAAGTATCTTAGTTTGTTTTGGGGATTCAGCAATGTATGTTTGATCCCCTACACTGTTTAAATCTATAGTGTAGTCGTTTAATTCAAATGTTGTTCACTAAATATCGTTTGCATCTAGCATCTTTTACTGTCTGACGATTTAGCTAAATCGGTAAGACGCTCGACTTCTAACTGAGCAACCCATGTTCAAATCTCACTGTCGCCGTAACTTATTTTTTTACAGTACCGAAATCAACACCGTGTGTTGTGTTGATTTAACACACAAAAGTGGTAGTCACGCTGGGACACCGCATTGTGTTGAATTAACACAACTATTTTTTGCAGTGTACAAGAGTTACGTGGAGAAAAAGAACACTTAACGATGTTTTCAAATGCTTAAGTTGACGATGTTCCAACAGTTTTGTCTGGTTATGAAATTATGTTTTCCTTTAAATATCGTTATTAATTACATTTAAGTTTAATTTTTTGCCTATGATTGGAAGAGCTCAGTGGAAAACGGACATATGCCACATCAAAATGAAAACTGACTCTAATTTAGACAGACGGTCTTTGCCATCTAGCGTCTCGTCCCGTAATGACTGTGCTTATGGTGTTCATTTTAGTACAAAAAGTGCATATGCCACAGACAGTTATTACAGGAGGAGACGCTAGGTGACCAAAACTGTCTGTCTAAACACTAAAGTTACAAATAAGATTTCATTGGGATGTGGCATGTGCTCTTTTTTCACTGAGCCTCTCAATTATTATTATTTAAGTGAAATAAATTTGTGTTATAATTAATGTTTCGTTAAATATAATATATACACAGCTGTAGTGATATTTGGGGCAAAAATTGCTTTGTACCAATACTTTTGTCCGTCACTGTATCTCTAGGACGCCACTACTGTTTCCTTAGTATCATAACTCAATGCTGTATATGCATTTATGCTCTGCAATTGAACCTGTTATTGTTAAAAAGGGATATGTGCTATGTATTTTAAATGGCACATATCTCCTTTTAACAATGACCGATTCAATTGTTTGTATTTAAACACAAAGTAAAATACGTTTTGAGTTATGGGCCTGGAACGTACTTACGAGTTATGGACCTGAATCACTCTATATGAAATCTGTTTTATTCCACTATTTTCTGAGATGCACTTCAAGAAGGGCATTTCTAGTTATTGTATTTCTGAACGTGTGAGTCTCTCTCTCTCTCTTTCCTCACCCTCTCTCTGCACATGATATGTATGTGTATAGAAAAAATATTTTGTTTCTCTTAATATATCCAATTATCAGTTGATATCATGGATATCTACTTTAATCTATTTCATAATCGTACTTGATGCGATGTCATTTGTATTCCAGGAAGAGTTCTTCAACCTCTTATTTGTTTGTAAGGGTTCACTGATGTTACAACACATGAATCATGATTGTCGTGAAGCATGTCATAGTAATCGTTATTTCAACAACAAAACTGTGCTTATCAAGAAACTAAAAGTAGTTCAGATAATTTTAAATGACCCTTACGTAATATCAAAAGAGATAAACGTTATTGTGTTCTTTGCCCTGACGACGAGAAAAAGAGTATTAAATAAACGTACGCCTCAAGTGGGATGATTTATAAACCATCATTGAGTCAATTTCAGAATTTCCATGCAACACTAGTGTTCGTTCCAAGCAAGAAAGAACCATTAGCAGTTGAAGAAAATGAGTTCCAGTGACATAGTCCATCTTGTAAACCAAGACGACATTTTGACAGCATTGGAGACCTACGTAGGGAACAAAGAAGTGACAATTCAAAAGATTCAAGTGTCCAAGGGTACAGAAGAGATTGAAGGCTACACATCGATCATATTACGTGTGTCAGTTGAATTCTCCCTCAGTGGTAAAACTGAAACCAAAAATTTTATAGTGAAACGAATGCCGCAGATTGATGTGCAATTGAAATTACTGAGTGAAATTGGTGTATTCCCCAAGGAAGTGTGCTATTACCAGACCGTCGTTCCAAAACTAAAACAGTTTCTAAAATCACCCTTTCCACTAGCTAATTGTTACTTTGCACAAAGCGATGGAGTGAATGATATACTTATTCTAGACGATCTTAAAAGTTTTGGCTACAAAACTATGGGCATGGGAACCAATCTTGGTGTCAACTACTGCAAGCTTGTTATGAAAGAACTATCAAAGTTACACATGACTTCAATTGCACTGGAAAAGGAAACCGCTGAAAAACTTACTAATATTTTCCCCATCTACGAAAGAGATCCCTTGTTTCAATCAACCATGCTCCAACCACTGTTCAACGAAAGTGTCAATGTCATTGTTGCCTTGTGTCAAAAGATTCCAAAATTTCAAAATGTGTCTTCTTTGCTTCAGGAAAAATTAAACACAATATGGGATCAGTGTATTGAAGTTTTAAAGCCCCGAACAGATCAACCGAATGTGTTGTGTCATGGAGACTGTGCCGTACACAATATGATGTTTTTACATGACGAGAATAATCAACCTTGTGATGTGAAATTTGTCGATTTGCAAGTGATTCGTTACACCTCGCCATATTCAGATGTTTTATATTTCTTGTATTTGAGTACCAGCAAAGAAATTAGAGATAAACATTTGGATGAATTCCTCCATACATACATCGCATCGTACAACACATATGCACAAGAATGTGGCATATCTATTAAACCCTTGGAGTTTAGTGAAGCGAAGAAACACTATGATGCAGTGCGTCCATATGGTGTTTTGATTTATTCCGCGTTTAGACCACTTATGCGTCTCAGGGACGAGATATTACCAAAAAATCAGGAGGATAATGGAAAATTTGAAAACTTATATTATGGTGAAAGAACATCCGCTGCTAAAATGAAATTTGCGAAAGATGAAGATTTTCGAAACGAAATCACTGCAATTATTACAGAATTATGCGAACTTTATGGAATTCAAAGTAAGTGATAGTGTTCAACGCGAATTTCTCTGTCTTTACCTTCGAATACTTAATACTGCTAATATTCTACAGTTTCAAAGACAGCAGATGCGAGTCTACATAATAATATCAGTGTAATCATATGCAAAGTAATTATATAGTTGATGGTTGATGTGTCCGTTGTACCTACTCAGAACTTCACAATTCTCCACTGCCAACTTACGTTTTTGGGAATATTAATATTTATATTGGAAGTCAATGAGTACGTGATTATTTGCCCCATTTCAATAGCAAATATACCTTATTAAATAATTTTTCAGTTGTCGTACTTATTTTGCGAAATTCTGTTTGGAGAAGTAACCAATTTCCGTACAGAAGAACTTAAAAAATGTTAGTCGGTTACATACTACAAAGTTAGGAAATATATCAGTATCGCATATCCTTAAATAGTTAATAATCCTTCTTTTTTAACAGTATATTAAATTTGTTGTACATAATTTAAAACTTCTTTCACATGCAAATAAATATGATGTTAATGCATTTATTAAATTTCTCTACAAACGTGTTACAGCGAGGCCCCCGGGATACTCTAATAGGCCTGGTTGTAAAGCCAAAAACCCTCGCGTGACGTAGGCAAGCTGGGCTCATGGTTTCCGCTTTCACTAAAAGAAGAAATATGGTCTGTGGCTGTCACTTTTTATAGTAGTGTGAGTTCATTCAGAGTTGTGTTCTTAATATTCAGTTAGTCGTAATAGGACAATTGTTCCAAATAGGAGATTTAGTTGGTTCTATAAAATACTTGTTTCTTAGTGGGTGGTCAAAATTTTAATCTTAATAGGTAATGTTGATTAGTCCTTTAAAAACTTTCGAGCGTAGCATAGAAGCACTCACTGTTGAGGATAAACTAGTTCAAGCATCTGTTATTAGAGCAGTATTCTAAAGACACGAATGATAAGATAAAATGAGGTTATGAGCGGTAACACCAAGATACTTATGAGAACTATCAATTGCATAATAAGTGTTTTTAAGAGCAGGTTAATTTATCTTTCCAAATGGTCTGAGGTGTACGAAACTTTAGTTTGGTTCCCCCCCCCCCCCCCAATAATCCAGAAGCACATAAATGTGCATAACAAAATTCTGCTCACACTCCCTGGTTCTGATTAATTGAGACAATTCCAGGTCATTGAACTTCGAATCTGAAAGAACGGAAATCTTGTTAGATTCTCATATTAAGTTCTTAAGTGAGAAACTTAGCCAGCTCTAAGAACATGAAAAACATGGTTTCGGACAAAATATAGGAAAACGGTAGCTTATAAAGACGTTAGTGTTCAGGACTTTCCGACAAAGTGAAAGAAGCAACTACAATGTAAACACTGGTCATCGTTGTTGTTAAATAATAAGAATGTAGTTGCACATTTCCCTTAAAAAAATAAATACTAACTCGATTTATGAACAAACAGTAGTTGCAATAGAAACTTTAACTAACTGTGTGTTTCATGTCCTTGCTTTCATATCTGCCAGTAATAAAGTCAACAGAAATATGTTTCAAAAACTATGCAACGAGTCATTAAATTTCAGCCTTAAAAAATATGACCTGGATGAAGATATTTTTTTCTTTTATTTGACACTGTTCACTTGATAAAATCCATACGCAATAATTGGTTACACCAGAACGATGTAGATCATAGTTTATTATACCTTGTGTACTTATGGCAGTAATTCAAGTACTTCAGGTCTTGTTAAGGTTTCCACTAGCAATTTTTTTCTGGGTGGCTTTTTAACTGCGAATATGACCGCGCCCACTCGCAATTTTAAAATCACCGCGATAAAAAAAATGAAACATGCTCTATTTCAGAGGTGGTTGAATTATCGCTTACAGAAATACAACACATGTGTTTAAACCTCTCCGCGCTCACTAGGAACTAAATAGCTTAAGTACCCTCAGAAAGAAGTAGTTACACATAATTACACAGTAAGAAGTAATGTATCTAGAAGTAGTGTGTTTTTCAACAAAAGTATGTAATCATTCATTTTTAATGTGTTCATATTTGAAGTAAAAAAGACCAGAAAGCAAATAGACAAAATGCAGAAAAGTGGAAGTGATATCTTGGAATAAGAAATTTATATAGTGTAAACTTTATTTTTATATGGTTATATTCTGTGTTCAAACATAGAGTGAGAAAGCTAACAATTTTAGTGATTTTTTCTCTCTCAATCTTTTAATCGCCAGTGTGCGCGTACACTCAGCATCATTAATAAGTTAAATCTCTCTCTCTCTCTGTGTGTGTGTGTGTGTGTGTCTGTCTGTCTGTCTGTCTGTCTCTCTAAAGAAAAGAACGTAATACAGTGAAAATAGCACCTACTCTCTCACGGAAACTTATCTATCCATCTTCTTTAGAGAGGAAAAAATGAGGGGGGGGGGCATGCCGTTTCAGTTCTACTGTTAATGATATTGGAAATGTCAAGCTCTGAAGTTCATTTACCCACGCTTTCGACAGCCTATAGCGCTGAAACACGCGCACATTTGTACACCCTAGATGATAGGGGTGTTCGGAAGTGCGAAGTCAATTCCGACATTTCACCCAGCCTGACCCTTAGATGCTCAAAAAGCCAAAAATAAAATTCATTCTGACATTCCGAAAGTCCAACGTTCCGAAATTCCTACTTTCGGAATTCAAATTCCGGAATGCTAATTTCCATCTCGGAATTCTAAACACCCCTACTTATTTTTCTTATTTCTTATCTTCATGTCAAGAATCTCATGAGGCGATTCTGTCGGTGTTATTTTGCAACACTCTGATGTGTGTGTGGATGGGGGGGGGGGGGGGTAAATTGGCAGGCCCAAAACAACTTCGTTAGTTGAGAAGCCTTCAATCCGGAATGTAATATTTCGGAATTCCGTTACAAAATTTGGCATTCCCAACACTCGAACACTGTTCTGAAGATTAATCGATAACATTCACATATCCTTCTGTGGATTTATCTGATTCTTATTTTGTGTATGTATCTATCGGGAGGGGAGGAGGGAGTATGAACCCACATTCTCAAACTATGAATGATCAGATCTATTTCCTTGAGTATCAGTAGTACAGAAATTAAGCTTTTCGTACATCCTCTTTTCAAAGAAAACCGACGCTAATTGAAGTCTCTCCCAATGCTAAAGTGTTTTAATAAAGCGTTCTAAATTACACTACGCACTTCCAGAGAAGATAATAGGTTGTGTCATAACACAAAATAACCTTCCAACTATTTTCCTAGTTCTAAGGGGGGGGGGGAAGAAACGACAATATGTTTGTTTCCTCTTGCTATCTATGGAATCAACGCCTCAGTGAACCGCGCAGTGTGACGTCATTCTCGCTACCTCCAGGCCTGTTAGAATATTCCGGGAGTCTCGGCTACAGCCATGCACACAGAAAAAAATCTTCGAGTTTCCAAAAAAAAAATGTTATAATAGTGTCCAAACAAAATTGTGTTTTCTCTCAACAAAAGTTTGTTTAAACGAATTACATTGCGAACACTGAAAAAAAAAAGTATTTGTATGTATATGAAAAGATAAGCTTGAAATATTAATATCAGAAAATGAAATATGATTGCTTGTCAATTACAGAATTTGGAACACAGTTAATCATTCTGGATTGTTTTTGTTGTGAGTGAGTGAATTGTTAATTACGTTCTAAACTAGCTGGTGAGTTTCTAAGGACGGGACATACAGTTTTGGGTAAAGTGGGCAACGAACCACTTCGCTCAATGGACCTCGGCGCGATTTGAACTATTTTATTGTGGTTAGAATCTTGCTTATTTCTGAACATTTCATGTGCATCTCAAAGCGAATGAGTGACAAAGAAATGGACAAATTATCTTTGTGTAATGGAACAAATCTTGTTTGTTTAATGAGACAAACAAGAATCTTACATGGAATAAAGCATATTCGAGTTTCAGAATGTATTTATTACCCTGGTTATTGAAGAAACGTACAAAGAAACGTTTTAATGCTTTTTGGTTATTGTTATTAAACGTACGTCTTATTGTAAAATTATATTGTACTTCTATGCAGTTATGATTGAAGTTTCAAGTTACTATGGCTCAAATGAGGAAGAAATGTAAAATATCTCATTTGTATTCCTTTCCATTCAATATATATATATATATATAACGTCATAGAAAGGTCGAAAATCATTATATCTCCCATTCGTGACTATCCTATAAAACCGCAGAGTTCCTTAAATAAATGTATAATTTCTGTTATTATTGTCCAAATGACGTGAAATTTTTTTGCAAGATTATCTCAAAGACATACAGTTTCTTCCTACAATTTCAAAAGAAGTATTCTGTTGCCAGCTTTTATTACCGGGTTTGTTAAAAACTCCAAAAACTTAAAAGATATTGTATTGTTTGTTGATGAAACATTAATTAGTTTAACGATGTTGGCAATTAATGGTAGTAATAACATTATACCTGTTATGTGAGACTATAGTAGAGATTTAGTAAGAAACGTTTCAATTTTTTTTCCAATACTCCTTCTTTATTTAAAAATATATCTTTAAAATATTTGTGCATAATACTCCACAGTAGAACAACAACTAGTTTAGTGATGTTGATAAACAATAAAAGTATAAAAACATTGTTGCTATGACAAGAGGTAATGGCAGAGATTCACTGCTAAAAGTTTCAACAAACTGTGGATGTTCTACTATTCAAAACCTGATGAAAGAAATATATATATATATATATATATATATATATATATATATATAATTAAGCATGATTTTGTTTTGTTAACTGATGGGTCACTCCATGCCTAATCAGACAGGTGAAATGTCACCCATAGTTTCTGATTTTGATGAAATTTGGTACATTGATTCTTGGAAGGGTTCTTAGTATAAATTCCAACTTACAGGTTTCTAGGCCACGCGTATCCAAGGTTACAGTACTTCAAAGTTGGCATGTTTTGTCCTTAAATGTTATACTTTACAGAAACACTCCCATTTGAATTCATTTTTTTAAGGTCATGATGTATGAATTGTAAAAGACAAGGTTAGGCGTTTCTTATATAAAATTCATCAGAGAATCCAAATTTGATAATAAAATTGTGGCAGAGCCAATAGTTTTTGAGATATTGCTTTATGATTGCGGAAAAAGCAGTTTCTGAAATGGTATTCACCTTGCAACATAATACCATAAATATATCAAAAGAAACATCAGATACAGATATGATGAGACTTGCACCATTGAAAAGAGAAAAAAAAATTCTCTAGAATGATGTAATAAAAACAGTGGGTTTTCGGTGGGAACTTTTTGTCCAAAATACTTTTTTTTTCTTCTAATTTTTATATCATTATGTATCATAGGGTTGACCTAGAAACATACCACCATGAATATCTCAGGAAGAACACCAGATGCAGATATGGGACGTGCACCATTGGAAAGAGCATAGAATGTCCTATAGCGTGACGTAGTAAAAACAGTAGAATCTCAGTGGGAACTCCATCTGCAAAGCATTTTGTTTTTGTTTTAATATCAAGTACTTATAATTAAATTTTCACTGTTTGTGTGGTTCTAGAAGGTAAACAGTCAATCGGACAAACATGAAACTTTATGTGAATGTGACTGACGACACGTGGAAGAGAAATATTGACTGAAGAATTCCAATTAAAACTTCTCAATGTGTGTTTACACTTTATGGACACTTTACAAGCACTTTGTTAACATATACATTTTACAAATTATATGTACATTATGTTTGTACGTGTACCAAACGTCATTCAGATTACAAAATATACTCAGAATGTCGTCCATCTATGTCTAGGACAGTTTGGAAGAATAGTGGGGATGCTGTGGTTCAGTAGTGGAGTTCTGTCTTTGATTCGTGGCGTTCTTCTTTCAATCCCTGCTTGTGACACGTAGGCTTTGCGCTGGACAAACTTCGTGTGCGTGAGTTTCATCGGCCTTTTCCTCCCACTTTCTTCGTTTAATTAACTATCCCATTATCATCCATTTGGCCTGAACTGAAGTTGCCTAAACATTTTACATAAAATTCAAATTCAAGCATAAAACAGTTGTGCTGCAGTACTTCACGAATAATTTCCATTTCTGTACTGGATACCTCTCTTGTGATGCTCCTGTTCAAATCGACATGTGATTGGATGTTCACTTGATTAATCTTGTTCTCTGAATATCCTCATAACCAGAAATCGCTGCGGTTGAGATCAGGAGATCGGGGGGGGGGGGGCAAACATTTGGAAACGAGTTAATAGTGACTTGGTTTGTATCTCATGCATTTCTGAGGAACTGATTCACCTGATAATTGATGAGGTGGATCCCTATCCTGCATGGGAGCAGTTCTGTCAATATTATATCTGTCCTACAAAGTGAGGATAACATGTTGGCGAAGCAGATAGTATACCATTACCAAATGACTAGCAACTCGATAACCAGATCTCAACCGCAGAAATTTCTAGTAATGGGAATACCTGAAGAACAAGTTTTCTGAAGCAAACATCCAAACAAGTGAGGATCGAAAAATGAGCATAACAATGGTATCTAACACACGAATAGAGATGTTTCGTTTAGTATTGCTACACATTGTTCTATGCTTGAATTTGAACTTCAATTTTATGTAAGGTCTTTAGGCAACTTTAGCTCAGACCAAACGGATGATGATGGAATAGTTAATCGAATGAAGAAAGTTGGAGGAAAAGGCCGATGAAACTCACGCACAGGGAGTTTGTCCAACACAAAGTCCGCGCGGCACAAGCAGGGATTGAAAGAGGAACGCCACGAATCAGAGATAGAACTCCACCACTGAACCACAGCATCCCCACTATTCTTCCAAATTGTCCTAGACATAGATGGACGACATTTTGAGTATATTTTGTAATCTGAATGATGTTTGGTACACGTACAAACATAATGTACATATAATTTGTAAAATGTATGAGATGTTAACAAAGTGCTTGTAAAGTGTCCATAAAGTGTAAACATACATTGAAAAGTTTTAATTGGAATTCTTCAGTCAATATTTCTCTTCCACATGTCGTCAATCACATTCACATAAAGTTTCATGTTTGTCCGATTGACTGTTTACCATCTAGAACCGCCCAAAGAGAGAGAATTTAATTATAACAAGCTTTACAGATGGAGTTCCCACTGAGATTCCAACGTGTTTATTACGTCACTCTATAGGACATTCTATGCATGTAATCTATAGGACATTCTTTCTAATGGTGCACGTCCTATATCTGCATCTAGTGTTCTTTCTGAGACATTCAATATATTATGTTTCAAGCTCAACCCTATTATACATAATGTTATATATAAATAAAGGTTTTGGAGATAAAGTTCCCACCAAGAACCCGCTGTTTTTATTACATCACTCTGGAGAAAATGTTCTTCTCTTTCCAATGGTGCAAGTCTCATCATATCTGTATCTGATGTTTCCTTTTAGATATTCACGGTATTGGAAGATGTGGGTATTGTGTTGGGTGATTTCATCGCAAAGGTAAGGAGGGAAGAAAAATATAGACTATTATAGCCAAATTCAGCTTTCACGAAAAGACCAACAACAATGGAGAAAGAATTATAACTTTCGGGATTTCCAAAAACCTACTGGCAAAGAGCACGTACTTTGAACACAAAGACATACACAAATACACGTGGGTATCTCCGGACGGCAAAACCCTCAACCAGATCGATCATGTATTAGTAGATAGACGAAGATACACCAACTTAATGGACGTCAGGCCGTACAGAAGAGCGGAAGGTGACACCGACCATCAATTAGTGATCACAAAAGTAAGAGAAACGTTATGCATCGCGAACAGAGAAAGCAAGGGATCAAAACAACTGAAATTCGAAGTTAAACGATTAAATAATCAGAGCATAAAAGCATATTACCAACTCGAACTCTCAAATAGGTTCGAAATCTTAGCCGACTCGAGTAATAATAATGATGATATTAATAATGAAATTGATGTAAGTAAGATGTGGGAGGCTATTCGTGAAACAATTAAAAGCGCAGCAAAGGAACGTGTAAGTGAGAAGAAACAACAGAAAAACAAACCTTGGTTTGATGAAGAATACCTTAAGCTTCATAACGAACGAAAACAAGCAAGGCAACGATGGCTAAGTAATAAAAGAGAAGCAAATACCAACCACTACAGTAACGCAAATCGAAACGCCAAACGCGGGTTCAGGAAAAAAGCGAGAACATCTAACGCATAAGATTCAGGAGATAGAGGAAAACGGGAGGACAAATAACATACAAGTTCTATACAAAGCGGTAAACTCATTAAGAAAATGTTACCAGCCGAGGTTAGGTGTGATTAGAAATGAACGTGGAGATCTTCAGGCGGATCCGACTAAAATTGTCGATATGTGGAAAAGTTATTTCGTCGAACTTCTTAATGCACACAACGGGGAACAAACAGTGGAATTTGATATCCATACTACAGAACCGTGGATTCCCGAACCTAGCGAGATCGATTTCGAAATGTCGGTAAAGAAACTGAACATTTTCAAATCACCAGGAATAGACAATATTCCAGCCGAATTAATTTAAGCGGGAGGAATGGCACTAATCAATGAATTACACAAATTGATAAACGCTATATGGAGAAAGGAGAAGCTTGCAAAGGAATGGAAAACATCAATAATAGTTCCGATTTACAAAAATGGCGATAAATCGAACTGTAATAATTATCGCGGAATCTCGTTACTTCCAACCTGTTACAAGGTATTAAGTAATATTCTGTTAACTTGCCTAAGTGTATACGTAGATGAAATAATTGGAGATCACCAATGTGGATTTAGAAGAAATACGTCCACGTTGAGCCATATTTTCGCCTTGAGACAAATTCTGGAGAAGAAATGGGAATACAATGGGATAGTTCACGAGCTATTCACTGATTTTAGGGAAGCATATAATTCTATCAAAAGGAAAAAGTTATACAGTATCCTGATACGATTGGGAATTCCGAAAAAACTGGTTCAACTAGTGAAGATGTGTCTCAGCAACACCATAAGAAGAGAACGGATAGGTAATAAAATGTAAGATAGTTTCAAGATTCGCAACAGATTGCAACAGGGCGATGCTTTATCACCACTACTGTTTAACTTTGCGTTAGAATATGCGATTTTAAAAATTAAAGGGGACAAAAAGGGGCTATGATTGAATGGTTTGAATCAACTGTTCGTATATGCGGATGATATAGATTTAATAGGGGACGATATAGATGCACTACAAAGCAACACCGATTCTTAATATAAGCGTGCGATGAGATAGGCCTACAGGTAAACATAGATAAAACAAAATACATTATAACAAGCCGAAATAAGGTAATGAAGGAAATAAAAACATAAGTATGGTAACTGCCAAATTTTGATTTTCTGAGTTAATGATATGAGGACATGCATCAAGGATTGAATTTTGTTGTGCCAAAGCGCCGTTGTTGATTTCGCAAGCGTTGGAAAGTTATTTGAAAATTACCTAAAGGCACAACTGTTTTATTAGCATTGGGTTGTGTGCCAGACGGGCACATATCACAGGTCTTTCTGGCAAAAATGTAAAGAATTTTTTTTTCCAAACAATTTGGGCAAGAAAGACCTAAATGTACTTCTTGTATAGCAGCAAAGGTTCGGCAATGCTATGCAATGTTGTGCTCCTTGTTAAGAAATCAATTTTAATTTAGGATTGATAGTTTGGAAGATTGTGCAGTCTTTCTTTCATCGCAAAGGAGCATACACAATACAAAATAATGTCCGTATCAGACAAAACTAAGTTATCAAAACTAAGTTAACAGAACAAGTATAGTAGCTCAGCTTTTAGATGATTCATACAAGGATCCAACTTATATATTATCTGATAAGTTGAATATAACAAATATAATTTAACTTTTGACTCACATATGAAAGCAGTTACAAGTCACACTACGCTATCGATTTTCATGTACAACTAGAACAAACAAGGTAAGGTCTAGTAAAATTAATTTTATGGGCGCTATCAGCACTTTGGCTTACACCAGTCCCGATACGGGAAAACCCCTTATCTTTGTCACGTCTAAAATAGTTGTTAAGAAAACAAAACACTATAAAAACTGAAGCTATAAAAGGTCTTCAGAAACATAAAATAGTGTACTAAAGAGCCAGTATAAAAAATAATAAAAATTAAAGATGTATTTGACCTTTAATATAACAAGGTTAAAATTAGAAGGCTGTAAATGGGTCTTCACAATTTAACAGAAAATAAGTTAAAACTTAACAGCTGAAAGACATTATCATCTCAAATAGACGGTGATAAAGCTGTCTCTTGAACATACATAGAAACTCTCTGCAAAACATGGCATGAAGATCAAGAAAAAGATCATGAAGATCACCTTCTAAGTTTAGGTTTAAATTTAGGTTTTCCTTTTCTTTCTACGTGATTTCAATCCGTACCCATCAGATTGTCCTCAAACATGATTGTGGTCAAAGATAAACTTAGTTGATCGATTGTATGTGGAGACTCTTCCTGAGCTAACTGAGCAGCCAAAACATGTGTCAGACGCTTAATTCTTGTCACGAAAGGCGAAGCTCGTGTAAGTTTTGAAACATTATTGTGATATAAAGTAAACTTAGCCCGTGGAGTTCTACAATTCTGCATATGTGTCTATTGTCCTGCAACCTGCGTCGGCATATCGCGAGGAGTCTCTGAGCCTCTAGGAGGGTCTATAAGTACATGATACTCTGTTTGTGTTGACGCATTAACTGTCTGGGTGCCAACAGAGACAGTTTTAACTGTTGTTCTTGCTACTACTTGTGAAAATGCACCAGGTGGGAGGGTGCACTGACACGTGAGACACTTTTAATCAACATTTTACATTACTAGCAGATATATTATCTAATACCATCAGCTCTCGAATCCGTTTTCTTCCTTATAAATAGGAGAGTCACGCGATTTCTCAGATCAATTTGCAATTACCACACTGAGGCTTCAGTTAGGTGCAAGGATCTGCACTATGGCTACTGGTTCCGCAAATTGCACATACAGCAGAGGTCGTCATGTTACTTGATGTGCTGGTGTGTCCATAGTGTTGATATTTGAAACAGCGGAGCGCACTTGGTACATAAGGACGGGCAGACAAGCTATAAAAAAGCGACCTTCACATCCTTAGGAAGCTGTGGCATGGCAAATGTCAAAATTAGAGACCCTGCGGGTTGGAGTTGGCCAGTCTTTCTGCTGTTGATGCGTCTAACATTGTCTACGCCTTAACTGGTGAGTTCTGTTTTACTCTCCTCTTCAGGAACGGCTTTAAGATCCCAACAAGATATTACACCCTGTGTAAAATTCAATTGGCAGTGTGGCTCAACTTTAACTTAAGAGGTCCGATTGTTGTAACTTCAGGAGATTATTTGTATTTTTATCGGTTAATGTATCGACTAATGTTCCATTTCGAAGCTTTATAACAGAGTTTATCTCGCTTGAAATGTAATGAAGTTGGTTTTGTATAAGTAAAGGGGATAACCCCTTCAATCCACCTGGACTTTCTGTTTCGTCCTTTACTTTCATTACAAGATATCGTGTGATATTCGGTACGATACGTCTGTTCCTTTACTGCTTTACTCTCTGCGTTGTCACGGGTTAATTCACTAACTGTATACGACTTCTTACTTTTATCCTCAATGACTTTCTCTTCATTCTGCCTCTCATTCCTATTCTTCAGCTTGTCTGTTCGCGAAGATGACTCATTGTTAAGATGTTGTGGAGCCATGGCGAAAGAAAGCCGTCAATGTCCACACTTCTCCGTCTTCGTTCTGAGAAGCCAACGAGGCTGCTGAGTCATACCCTCATTACCCTTGTCAGTAAACTGGAAATCGAGGTGAAGGCATAAATGGCTTGGCGTCGAAATCACTTGCACTCCCCGACTGATGAATACTTGAGACACCCACTCCCCCAAATGTTGTCGAGACCAAAGGTCCGGGTAGCTCCTCAATCGCGCACTTCCCAACCTCAACGAGCTAGACCATCAAAAAATCTGCCGCTAAGAATTGGGCACTATCTAATGGCTCCAACCCCTTTCTAATGATCCCAGGGGCCATCGTCAATGTCAGGGGCCATCCCTTTTTCATTGCGGGAAGCATAAGTCGCAGCAGAAGAGGAGATGAAATAATGAACGGCCATGGATGAGAAATGAAATTAAATGAATTCCTCTCTGTTGGTCCTCCTTTCGAGCACTGACGATGGGGTCGCCAATTCCCTACGCCGTTGTTGGCTGGTTGCAACCAGCATAAGCTGGCTGTACGATTCACTGTAAAAATAGGAGACACAACGTCCATCCCAGTTTTCGGTTGAACGTTTTACTTTCTGTAAAATTACAAAATAGGTATATATATATATATATATATATATATGACTTTTCCAATGTATTTCACTGAAGCAGAGTATTTTTTGAAAGTAGAAGAGAAGAAAAGGTAGTTCCTTTAAAATTAAAATTAAAAAAAGTTAGTGTGGTCGGGTTTCGATCCAGGGTCCGCTAATACACTAGTCAGATGCTCTCGCCACTTAGCTACGAAGGCAGTTGGTGCTCAGGGCTTTCCGAGTGATATTTATAGCTAGGATTTTACTGCGAAGGAGGTTAATCATTAACATGTCTTTGTTTTTACTACGAGGAATGTATCGTGAAAAAAAGGAGAGATACGTTTACTACAGTGTAAAAATTTATGCCCAACTTAACTGCTTTGTCCCTCAACGCAATCCTTGCCGTCCTCGGTCTACAGTGAACTGTTTACAGGTAAAAGCAATATAGATACTCAAAATGGCGGGGCGTTCAGTGACAAGCAAGTAACGTTACTCCTGTTATTGGATTGTAGAATATCCAACCAAGGCTTCAACTTCATGCACAAAACTACGTAACCTCAAAATTGCAAGTTTAGCTCACACGTCGATCAGAAAATGATCGAACTTTAAGCGTAAAATAAGTTGAACGTTCACCGACAAATTACTTTGGCCAGTTTCAACCCATTTTCAGTTAACGTTAAGTTATTACGAAGAAAATGTTAAAGTTTAAAATGGAGTTAAGGTTACCAGTCTTTCCACTAAAGGGCTTACACTATACCCACATTTAAGAGTAAATACAACAAAACACTAATTTTCGACTTTTGCTTCTACATAAATCGGAGTAACTTTCATCCATTTCGTGTTTCCACTTTTTACAGTGTAGGGTCGCTAACTATCTACGCCATTACGAGCAGCGATGGTCTGCTGCTGGGGCTAGGTGATGTAGATGCATCACGTTGCGGTCTGTAGACCTGCGATGAGGTCGTCAATTCCTTACTCAACTGGGAAGTAACTCATTCTCAACGGAGAAGCAACTCTGGCTGTATTGTTGGACTTCCCATAGGTAGCAACGAAGTTAACAGCTGTCAGGGCTCATTGCAACCAGCAAAAGCCGTCTGGACGAAGAGTTCGCCAATTTCCTACACCGTTGAAGATGTCACATTGAGAATTTATTAGCTCGATAATTTTGATATTGTTAGAGCCAAAAGGACGAAACTGACTTTATCAAAAATATATTTAAATTTATTCTAATTTTCGAGGTCATAAATACAAGAAAATAAGATTTCCATATTCCATTCCCAAACTTGAAGTGTGATTTTAATATCGTTTTTAGAGGACACCGCATTGAGAAGATATTGTGAAAATAAAAAAACACCAAATTTTTAAACTAGATTATCTCAAAAGTACTAAAAGTGCAGTTATGCCCCCTTTGGCGCTCAACCATCGATAAGAATTAGGGATGAGGTGATCGAGAAAGTAAACAAATTTAAATACTTGGGAGTATACGTAACAAGAAAAAATGAGTCCACAGAAGAAATAAAAGTCGCTTAGTATCGGGCAATGCATATTTATATTCAGTCCAAAAACTTCTAACGTCGGACTAATGTTAGGGTGTGTCTACGTAAAGTGTCGGTCGCGATAACATTTAAGGACAAAACATGCAAACTTTGAAGCGCTGTAGCCCCGGATACGCGTGGCCAAGAAAACTGTAAGTTGGAGTTTATACTAAGAACCCTTCCAAGAATAATGTACCAAATTTCATCAGAGTCAGAAACTATGGGTGACATTTCACCTTTCTGATTTGGCATGGAGTGACTCATCAGTAAACAAAACAAAAGTCATGCTTAATTATACATATATTTCTTTCATCAAGTTTTGAATAGTAGAACATCCACAGTTTGTTGAAACTTTTAGCAGTGAATCTCTACCATTACCTCATGTCACAGCAACAATGTTTTTATACTTCTATTGTTTATCAACATCACTAAACTAATTGTTGTTCTACTATGGAGTATTATTTATTTATTTATTCATTTATTATTAAGTTTCAGATACAGCTGGAGTTGCCATTTTACACAGAAACTAAATAACATTGCAACAAACTAAATAACATTACTACAAACGAAATAACATGAAATTAGATTTTAAACAACACATAACACAGCAATTGATATCACTAACATGACGACTATAATACGCAAGAGGAATAACTCAGATATTTGTATTTAGCGATCGATAGAAAGTGTTTTTAGATCCGAAAATACCGATATTTGAATCGAGATGATTATACATAATTACTAGCCTGTGGAATAAGGAACGCTGCAGTATACTTAGCCTAGGCGTGGTACAGTGAAGGAGGTTATTATTTCTGGTTATTCATAAGGGAACACGGAAGTAAAATTTAGATATCAACTCTCCGATTCTAAGATTCAAGTTAAGTACCTTGTATAAGTACATCAAATCTGCCAGCTTGCGACGAGAAGAGGGAACGTGGAGACCAAGAACGGAAAATAACTCCGGTTTGCTTAAGCTACATACTGATGGCATTCTTCTTTTGACTATAGCAAGAAAAAAGTTCAGAACAGAATCACTATGAGATAGATTAGAAATACTAGCCATGTTCCAAATTGGGGAGCAATATTCAATTTTAGGGGAAACGAAGGTTTTGTAGAACATACTTAATGAATGAAGGTCCTTAATTTCTGTAAATCTATAGAGAAGACCAAGTAAGCGCATATAACTGTTAGTTATAGAAGTCACGTAATCAGCAAACATAAGTTTTTCGTCAAATACCATTCCAAGGTCCTTTTGAGAAGAAACTTTAGCGATAGGATCATCTTCAATGATATTGGCAGATGGGATTTGATTACTCTTTAAAGAAATAGTAAGAAAAGAAGATTTTGAGGGATTTATTTTCAAGTTCCACGCATTACACCAGCCCAAGAGGTCAGAGATGGAATTTTGGAGATCAGCAACATCCTGTAATGATCTGATTTCTCGAAATAATTTACAGTCGTCAGCAAAAAGAAGAAATTTGTTTTTTGATGACGAGAGATAAGATGGGAGGTCGTCCATATAGGAGGAAAAGGAGGGGGTCCAAAACACTACCTTGAGGTACACCAGAGAGAACGGGAACAAAATTAGAAGATGATCCAGAAAGAACAACACGTTGTTCACGGCCAGTGAGATAGTCTCGCAATAATGAAAGGAAGTTACCATGGATATTGAATCGGTGAGTCAATTTATAAAGAAGACATAAATTGGGTAGCATCAGAGAGTAATAAGGACAGGTTGGTAAGAGTGGAACTACCAGGCAGAAAGCCATGTTGAACAGAGTCTAGATAAGGTGAGACAAAATTATAAAGTCTATCTTTGATGATTCCTTCACACACCACAGACAAAATAGATAAAAGAGAAATGGGTCTGTATGAAGAGACATGGGTCTTATTTCCAGATTTCAGAATGGGTATATTAGCCTGCTTCCAAGAATAAGGAAATATACCTTCGGCAAAGCACCTACTTAAAAGACGAGAAAAAGGGGAAGCCAATGATTCAGCAGCATTACGTAAAAAAATAGCACTAACGTCATCAGAGCCGGGAGAACAATTTAGAGGTAAAGAAGAAAGCAGATATTTTACCTCATCAGATGATGTACTTAATGCAGACAGTGAATGCGAACAGATCGGTTGAAGCTGAGGAGGCGTCAAAGGAGGAGAGTGGACACAGAAATTGTTAGAGAAGTATTCATTCAATAGATGTACCCTCTTTTCACCAGCAGCTGTAGCCGAATCATAAATTAACTCTGTCGGAACACGTGACTGACACCTTCTAGAGTTTATGAGAGACCAAAATCTCTTAGGATTGGTACATATTTGAGATGTTACCTCGTCAATATAATTTTGATACTTTGCCCTAAGCAATTTCTTGGAGTAGCGCCTGATCTGGGAGAAAGAGCTGTAAGTATGTGCATTAGGATGTTGCTTCCAAAGCTCCCATGCAAGTTTCTATTTATTTTTCAAAACAGACCGTGCTTCTTCATCAATCCAGGGAGGATATTTAGAGAATCGGGATTTCTTTGGGGGGACAAAATCTTTACAGGTAGCATGAATTACATCCGTGAACAAATCAATCGTTTCATTTACAGGTAAGTTTTCAAGTATACACCATGGAAAAGAGAAAGAGCGCGGTTAATATCATTCCAACGAGCTTTTCTCCAAAGGGGAATATGCTGCCCTGGAGTGAAAGGAGGAGCTTTCAACATTGTTTTAAAAATATTAATGGATAGTTCCACCTCCAAACTCTCGTGATCAGATGAAAGTAAATTTAGAGATGGAGTGATAGTACATTTATCACATGTGGATAATACATAGTCGAAAGTTCTATTGCACCTTGTATTGTGCATATTGTGTTGTAAAAGTCCAGACCATGTAAAAAAATTTCCATGAACCAAGCTTCATTACTGTTTGTGGGAACCCCAGTTTTTATACTTGACCACGCTATGTGCATTTTAAAATCTCCGAACAATAACACATCACGCTCTGAAAGTGCAGCTAATGTTGAATCTCTGCATGCCATTAACAGTTCCCTGGGACTATTTTTATGTGGACGGTAAAAACAACCAATTAGTAATTTTTTGCTTGCATTAAGACATACTTCAGCCCAAACAATTTCACAGTCAGTTTTCAGATCTCCTCTCATTTTACTAGGCCACTTAGAGTTAATACACACTGCCACACCACCTGCTCGGCTTCCACAATCACTTCTATATACATTCAAATGCTGGGGAAAAGGTATTTCTGCACTAGATATATTTTCATTTAATCAAGTCTCGCTAAGAATAACAATCATAGAGTAGAAACTCTGGTAAATGAACTGCACAATCTAATAATTTGTTGTTTACAGATTGAATATTTTGGTAATAACATTTAAGAATTAATTCATTACTACGCTGATTATACACTGGACCGGGATTTAAATACACGTCTCCACACAGTAAGATCATAAATAAGAGTTTTTGCAAGTATAAGTTATTCTTCACATTTTTACCCTGTACTTCGTCTTTCGACAGATTCGTGTTAAGAGCTAGATTGGAAGCATAGAATACCTGGTATGGTTGAAATTGAGCAGAAGACAAAATTCCTAACGCTGTATAATTGTTCATCATCAGAGCTAATGTCCAATGCCAGAATTTTGCTGTGTAAGAGACCATTCAAGCACAATATGAGAAGTAATATTGCTAAAGGAAGAATGAACCTTTTAAGAACTTCTGTTAATCTTGTTTCTCTTCATCTTGGGTGAGAAAAAAAACACACTAGCCGAGAAGATAAATTTTACCAGCTTCTTCATAAATGATCATGACATGCATGTTTGAGTTTGACATATTAGTGATACATTCAGTTTTATCTAATTAATGTGATTTGCATACACTGCTCGATCGATTAATTAATTTGAGCGAACCCGTCAACGTGGGAGTTACCAACCCTGCCGGCACTCCTTGTATGAACCTCGTAGCACTACTGCACATATAGTTTTTCAAACATGGCCATGAACAAACTGGAAAATTCACTATGTACTTTGAATACTAGTTTTGTTATGCTAGAAGATATTATAGTTATTATTATTGTTTGCAGAGTAATGTTACACAACAGGCTACAGTTTAAGTGCCTATCGCCGCACTAAAACTAAGATATTATAAACATAGCACAGGGGAAAAAAAATTCATCCACACAAGGTAACTGTCATTATCACTGGGAAACCAACACTTACGGAAACGGAAAAAAAATAGATAGTCTTTCAACACCAGCTATTACGCCAAAACACCTAGGAGATATTAAAAATCATATCCACAACACAGTATCACACGAAATTGTCCAATATCACAAACAATAGGCCATTCGACACACAGCAAATGATAGCCGGCTCTTTGTACCTAGTTTTATATCAACCACTTCATTTGTACATAATGTATATGTATGTACATTATGTACAAAATATTCATATATTTTAAAAAACAATCCAGAATGATTAACTGTGTTCCAAATTCTGTAATTGACAAGCAATCATATTTCATTTTATGATATTAATATTTCAAGCTTATCTTTTCATATACATACAAAGACTTTTTTTCAGTGTTCACAATGTAATTCGTTTAAACAAACTTTTGTTAAGAGAAAATACAATTTTGTTTGGGCACTATCATAACGTTTTTTTTACACGAAGATATTTTTCTGTGTGCATGGCTGTAGCACGTTTGTAAAGAAATTTAATAAATACATTAACATCATATTTATTTGCATGTGAAAGAAGTTTTAAAATATGTACCAAAAAAGTTTACTATACTTTAAAAAAAAGGATTATTAACTATTTAAGAATATGCGATACTGATATATTTCCTAACTTTGAAGTATGTAACCGACTAACATTTTTTAAGTCCTTCTGTACGGAAATTGGTTACTTCTCCAAACAGACTTTCGCAAAATAAAGACGACAACTTAAAAAGTATTTAAAACTGTATATTTGCTGTTGAAATGGGGCAAATAATCACGTACTCATTGACTTTCAATATAAATATTAATATTCCCAAAAACGTAAGTTGGCAGTGGAGAATTGTGAAGTTCTGAGTAGGTACAACGGACACATCAACCATCAACTATATAATTACTTTGCATATGATTACACTGATATTATTATGTAGACTCGAATCTGCTGTCTTTGAAACTGTAGAATATTAGCAGTATTAAGTATTTGAAGGTAAAGACAGAGAAATTCGCGTTGAACACTATCACTTACTTTGAATTCCATAAAGTTCGCATAATTCTGTAATAATTGCTGTGATTTATTTTCGAAAATCTTCATCTTTCGTAAATTTCGCTAAGTACCCACGAGTGCCACTGCTAACCCCGCGACATCGGACACCCCGGCTTGCATTTGCTAACAATCACCTCGGATGGACGCTGCAACAGTGGCGTAACGTCAGCTGGTCCGATGAGTCACAGTATCAACTGTATCATGCCGATGGGAAGCGCCGTGTGTGGCGCAGACCTCATGAAGGGATAGATCCCGCATAGTGGTCCAGGGCGGTGGAGTATCAGTCATGGTCTGGGACACGTTTTCCTGCTATGGAATGGGCCCTCTGGTTATTGTGAATGACACGTTGAACGATTCACGGTATTATCAGCTGTTCGAAGATCATCTATACACGTTTTTGGATTTTCAACACCCTGACTATCTTAGTCTTTCAAGATGACAATGCGTCACTACGTCGCTCCAATGTCGTCCGAGTTCGAAGAGCATGCAGGGGAGCTTGAACCACTGAGCTGGCCACCCCGGAGAACTGATATGAACCTTATTGACCATATCTGAGATGCCGTTGAACTCAGGCTCCGTGTACTAGATTCTCCACCCACGAACAGGCCGCAATTTGTTTCCGCTCTTTGTGTGGTGTCAACTGAATCCGGAAGTGTACCAGGGACTTGCAGGCTCACTTCCACGCCGTATCGCTGCGCTCCGCAGGGCCAGAGGGGGACCGACTGGATATTAGGTGACTATCCCATGAGTTTTGCTAATTCAGTATACAATCAATCAAGACGCCTACAGTGTTGATAAATCTTAAGGAAGAAAAATAATGCACTGAAGCGTCATAATTACTTGGGAGGATACAAGCAACTGTTAGACAGTTCCCCTTTTCCTAACAGAATAACCAAAGGAATATCTCATATTCAATGAAGTCTAGAAAACATTTATTTCGATATATTCTCCCTACGCGCTATCATGTGTTCGAAAGTAAAC
The DNA here is from genome assembly GCA_022664845.1 of Lepisma saccharinum. NCBI lineage: Eukaryota > Metazoa > Arthropoda > Insecta > Zygentoma > Lepismatidae > Lepisma > Lepisma saccharinum. The sequence goes on from JAGDQP010007063.1 coordinate 32,344, forward strand.
ACACACAAACTTACTATTATACCAAAAACCAAAAGAAGGAAGATTCCTTCTACATGACTGGTTGATAGTCTAACAGTTCGTGATTCTGTACTTTCAAATTGGTATTCACGATGAACATCCTTCTGCCATTTGGTGCTTAAACCACTTTCAAATAACTTCAGTAAAATGTTTGATATTCTATTACGATAAACAGATGCCTTCTCCAAAAGAAATACACCATAAAAATTTACGATTACTTCATTCATGATATGGAATGCCATTTTACACTCACTATTTGAATGCCCTCTATCGATCAGGTAGTCAACAGTAATTGAATTTCCTTGAACACCGAGATCTCTCTGGTAACATATCCGAAGTAGAGCTTCATCATATGATTTACGAATTTGGGTATTTTCAAAGATGAATTTGGATACAGGGTCACTGGAGTCCTGGAAAAATGACATTGTATCCCGAGACATTTGTAGATTCAGGCCAGATTGAATTAGTTCTTTCATGGTGTTCAGATCTTTCTTATACGAAGGGGACGTCATAAAACTGAACAATGCACTTTGGTATGCAGTACGTATAACAAGAGAGTAGAACACCCACACAATGAACAAATACCTGAAGAATGCATTTCGAGGTTCTTGCACGATAGAGACACCAACAATTAAGGACAGAGAATTCAAAGTTGAGTTTAGAGTGAACAAGTCATGAACATGGTTACTAAATCTTCTTGCTATAAGAAGGATTAACGAATAGCTTAACTGAGAGGCAATGATAAGTATCCAGCCAGGGAGTGAAAACGGTAGAATAATATTTACCCATTTGTCGAGTTGCAATGCTTTTGGAACAACCCACACAAATTGCATATTTAATAAAGTAGAAACATGGTCAGTATCCTGAAGCCTTTCTGTAGTTAAGACTAGACCAGCGATTGCAATATCTGCTCGGCCATAAACCACATCTCCGAACACTCCACACGCTGTTCCATTTTCATACTTGAATCCCCACTTCATTCCATCAGCTGGAGCTTGGGCAACTATTGAGAAGTTCATTTCTTTTGATAACTCATTTAAAATCAATCCTTCTATTCCAGCGAAGCCAGCTGTTTTATGAGAAGTAGAATTTACTATGTGTGGATGGTTCTCAAAAGTACTTACGCGAAGTGGGCATCGGTGTAAGTTAGTCACCTTCTCGTTTGATAGGACTTTCGACTCGATATATCCATTTACGTCACAAACACCGAGGTTAATGACATTATGTGGATGTCCACAACTAGAGGACGAATACAGGGAATACGAGTAAAGCATTACATGACTATTAAGATTCGCTGCAATTACAACACAGATAAACTTCAACTTTACCATCGTATTGAACATTCCTACTAGTTTCTCCTGTAACGTTATTTCTTCCAGAACCACGATTAAAATGTTTGATTTTCCATTCCATAAAGTAGTCATGGAAAATCTCTGAATAATGTTAGGAAAGTCCTTTGTATTAGTATACATGATAACAGCAGCATAAAACCTTTCAGATATTGGCTTAAGCTCTATGAAGCTGTTTATGGCAGTGATTGCCGTGTAAATTTCATGGTTGCAGTTCATGATAGCATGATACGAGACCCTTGTTTTGTTGGACGTGGATAGTATTAAGAGACTTTTATGCTTCATGGGTGAATTTGTAATAATTCTACAAAGGCATATGTCTACTGACGAAATAAAACCAGTCATAGGTGTATCTATCTCTTGGTACTCAAGATGAACACTTTTCACAGGAAGCTGCTCTCCAATTGTGAGTAGAAAGGCGACGATTACATTCTTTAGCATTACTAAAGTTACTCTGAAAGAGAGAGATTTAATATTATTAGCGACAAATATTGAAATATAGTGATTATATTTATTATTATTAGTAGTAGTAGTAGTAGCAGTGGTAGTAGTAGTAGTAGAGATTCTTGACAAAACATCTCAGACAAAATTACTAAATACTTGCTCGCTTCTTGGAATATGCTACAAGTTGTAGAGACGTGAATGTAATCCGGGGCAGTTTTCGCAAAGAAATGTCTAATCATATACAACCCGATTCTTCCACTCTGTTCTGCTGCGTTTAACCTCGATGAGGTCATCAAGATAGCGTCCATGAATTATTTCAAGCTGAAAAATGGGTAACGAATTGAACAACATTGGAATTTTAAATCAATTTATTGAAGGCAAGGCGTTGAATATAAGACTGCAATTTTTACTACTGTGAGTTGGACACGTACTAAGCTATCTTGACACCAATTTTCAGTTTTTTTATGAGGTCTCATTTGAAATATTTGAGTAAAGTCCGGCATTTTTCAGCAAAATGTTTGAACCCCGCGTAGAAAAAAAAAGCATGTGATTCAACGCCATGTTTTTTGTTTTTTTTTTTTTTTTTTTTGCATGCCGACACGCTATTGATAGGTCTAAACATTAAACAAAACTGTAGCCTTATATTCAACTCCTTCATAAAAAGTAATTGGTGCAAAATGCAATGTTATACCATATGTTACTCATTTTTTAGTCTAATATTTAGTATAAAATAAGTTATTTTGAGAAAACTTGTTTCCAAATCTTCAAAATGTACTTCAGGAAATACACAACGGTTTTTGATTCATCTCTTCTAGGTTTGGAGATATTAAGGTTTTCGTACATGGCTACGGGAGCTGATAACGCCATCGGCCATGCTGGAAACATGGACGCCCTGGAGAAATAAGCGGAAATATATATATATATATATTCAAAGTTGTTGTGATATCCTCAGACATGTAGGAAATAATGTACAAATATATTTTTTTTTCTAAAATAGCAATGCAACAAGTTTTGAATAATTTGACATGGAATGGTCCATACAAATATTTTATATTTATTTAACTATTGTGTAAACTATCACTTTTATCAAAAAATGTTTAATAATCTTCTTTGTAGGGTTAAAATTATCTTTCAAATGAGCTATAACACGTCAAAATTCGACTAAAAATAACAGATACAGAGGTTTAGATGACGTCACGATGGTTATACGCAACAGAACACACAGTGACATCATCAAAAATATTCACATACGGACAGTTTATGATTAAACAGAATCATTCCCAACATTCTCAACATTTCTTCACGAAAACTGCCACGGGGGAATCTACTCGACTACAGGCAAAATAAATTGTTCTGTCACGAAGTAAGTATTCTGTGATTTGGTCTATCTCTCTCCCTCTCTCACACACATACACACACACACACACACAACCACATAAGTAATACACCTATTACAAGTAATTCTTGCATCCCGAACTAAAAAATATCAACTTGGAAACTGACCAAACATTAAACACCATATCAGTTTCTTCCAGCATCTTATAATTCTGAAATGAAGTGGAAAGCCAAACCAAAATTGTGTGAATTATTGCAGTGGGTAAACGTTAAAGACATCGATATAGTTGAATTTCATTACTTACATTGAATATTATACACAGATAAAAAATACTCCCGAATTAACTTTGCGATTTCGTACCGTCTGTGTTTTCCATGTAATATTCTCGTTTCACACAAGTTGACTTGCTCTAAATTGTTAAACGAGGATGTACATAGAATGCAGAATTTAGAAACAAAAACATTTTTCAATTAATTTAATTATAGGTCACTCGGCTTAATTGCAATATTCTTTTGTTCCTCCAATTCAGAAAGAAATAAAAGTTTTCTTTCGAATCGCTTTTGTAAACGCAATCGCCAGACGCTAGGGAAAATTTACAGGTATAATGTATTGATTAGAACAGGAAGTACGGCAATTATTATTATTATTAAGGACCTTGGAGTTTCTTTTTCATGTTCCATAATTACCTTCATCAAACTTGGTACCGTTCAAATAACAGCACGAGTGTCAATAGTGAAATGATAACTTGTCTTGTAGAGAACAAACATAATTTATAGGAATATCGTAGACAAATCTTAACACGTGCTTTTTTTAATACTTTCTTGCTATTTTTCCTTCATATAACATTAAAAACACATATATATTACTTTGAATTAGCACTGTCCAATTAGTATCTTCCCAATAACCTTCTGTGAACAGGTGAGCAAGTTGTAATGGGAGTTCTAATGCACTGACATTAATTTTGCTGAGATAAACACGTTGCTTTACATAACGGACATAATAATTAAGTGCCTAGTGCTTGACACAGAAATTAGCTACACTATACTTCCTTTTCCCATGCGTGCACTTTGACACCCGTAAACATTAAAATACAAACAATCATAAATAAATTATATAACTATTAATGACTGATAAAAGTTGAACATTAGAATAAACAATGTTCTGAAGGAAGGATGTAAGTGTATCAGATATTATTGCAATGTAATGACAATAACAACCAGTCATATGCATCAATATTAAAAGAATTCAATATTACTTTCGGCGTTAACATGAATAATATTGAACAACCATTATATCATAGTTGTTTGGCATTCAGAGTTACTTACTGTATCTTCAAAAATGCATACTTTAAGTTCGACGTAGTGTCTTGCGAGATAACAAACTATTAACAATATCTTAGCAAAGAGGGTACCCTTTAGAAATATGTCTGCTAATTGTAAGATTATTTTACAGATTCCTCATTTAATGTTCTTGCTCTAACAAATTAAAATAAGGAAACAAGAGTGATTAACAAATGGAAATATATACGTATAAAATTATGAGTATTTATCTGTTATTTCAGCACGTATTTGCACCAGCATTCAACCACTTGCCCTAATAGAGTACCCGCGAATGACAAGTCAACCTCAGGTGGTATATGGAATCAGTTCCTGATTATCGATACCAGAGCATTACATCAAAGGATGCACACATACACGAACACTTTCCGAACAAACCTAAAAAAAAAATCAAACTGTGGTATATCCTTGCATGATGATAGTCCCATGCCAACAACAATAGCAAAATTCTTTAGATTCCAGAAGACCGTAGTCATAATTTCTTTCCATTAAACATCAAGATAAAACTTATCTAGCAGGTCGTATCAATCAATGCCAGAAGCTTAAAAAATCTGAAGAAGCTTAAAGACAACGAGGTACAGGATACAATTTCTAGAATGAACTCTATTTTGTGGTCAACAACAGCCAATGAAGCAAATAAGCTTCCGAACTGGAAGAGTGCTAACAAAAATGTTGGAGATTATGAGTAGGTGTTTAAGAAACTATTTTGAAATTTGAAATTTATTACAAACGTTTCCTTTATACGCATGATTTTAAAAAGGGCACATTAGTAGTTCAAAGATAAGCAGCCTACTTTCGCATTTACAGCTATTTGGACCCTTTTTTATGTTACATCTCACAGCAGTATATACGACCATATTTGCTTATATTTAAATATTTTCTACTCATCAGTAAAACTCTTGAATAAGTCTTTTAAACAATATTTTCACAGACGTTAAAAAGATGCTTAGTTAAATTCACATTCTCTGCAGATAGAATACATGTGTAAAACTGCAGAACCTCTTACGTGAAACCAAAATATTTAAAAATTTATTGTTGCATAACACTTTACTCCAAGAGATTACAGAGCAAAATAATAAAACATACTAAAAAATGATATTGTTTATAAAAGTTTTTATTAATGACTAAACAATTTTTAGCACAGGAAAATTTAGCGCCAAACTTCACAGGAAAGGAAAAATGGATATCTTCGTCAACGATAATTTCTAAGAGTTATTTTGCTGTATGGAAGACTATACTTTCCTCCTTTAACAATATTTACTTTGAAATTATTATCTCCTTAACTTTCAAATATAAAATGTTTTTGATATAGGACTTCATATCCATAAGGTCACATGTGTCTACGTTATTAGGGTCCTTCACTTTCATGGCATCAAAGTTGGCAATATTTAAGAATCTGAACTTTCAGTGGTGGCGCAAGGCAATCTGGGACCAGGAGCAAGTCAATTTGATTGATGCACTTTCGCGAACAAATCGTGAGCGCAGACTGTCACTATTGGCCATAGTATCCTACTTCCCTGTTATTCCGAGCCCCTCGGAAAACTGGGGAACTCGCGGGGACTCACTGGTTAAGACGGAGTGCTATGCTTTTCAACTATCCGACTATAGGCAAGAGCACAAGTAAGAGTCCTGAGACGGTACAGTTATCCGTCTCTCTCCAGCTCATTGAGCTGCTCTATGGATTTATCTGAACGAGCAATTATTCATTTATGGAGACCGACGCACAGTGGGACGAACCCCCCCCCCCCAAAAAAAAAAACGGCGAAATTAATACCGTCTGAACGGAAATATTGGTTGGATCTTGGTCATGGCTTATAGGTGTATTATATGCTTCACATTCACGTAGTATACGGGATATATCATGTTTTGTTTTAACGAAAGCACTAAAAAAAATAGCTGTTTAACGGGTCGCTTATATCACAGAATATTTTTTCATAAGTTCGGCTATCGTGAGATAAATTAAATGGGTTATGCTTTGTTTAGACTACTAACATTGTTACGATGGTAAAAATCATTGTTAAAATAACTTACATTCAGACTACCGAACTTAACTTGGTTATCGTGCTTACTACCATTGTCTGTAAAGAAACAGGTAGAGGTTTCCGTATAGTAAGGATTCTATACGCATCATCGTCAAGTATTTACGCGCTTAACGCGTTTTCTCACGTTTGGGGAAGTTTTACGTAGAAGGTTGCAGCTAGTGACACCTAAGTATTGGATGCTCTGAAAGTATTTATTCTAAACTTTATGTTAACAAAAAATCAGAGCTTGGCTCGCTTAGCTTTTTTTTTTTTTTTTTTTTTTTTTGTGCTTCTCGATGAATTTGGGAAATGTAGTTTTTCGATTACTAAAACGTTAGGACAGAGCTGCCAACTACATTAAAGATATGATTGCACTGTAACCGAACTGGAATTATCAATGCCTTAGTAAAGGTGGGGCCAAATCGTGGGCGTCGAAAACTATATATAAAAGAAAAAACTCCAAATGAACTCGCAAAATTTATAAAAATTTGATAATTATGGCATTATTATGTTTCTTTCTTCAATTCCTATACAATATATTAAAATTAAAGTAAATAAAATTCCAATATAAACGGGGGGTGGGTGACATTTTCTACATATGGCTCGGGCGCTGAAATATAGCGGTTGTGCTTACCATATTTATATAACAAATTATTTGACTCAATTTCTGCTGCAAACAGAAAATATCCATAATCGCGTTCCGCAAATGTTGAAAAAAATTGACACTTCAGCGGACATGCGCTAATCATTATGCGTTTCAGAATTACGAACGAAGTAGTTTAATGTCTATTGGACATTTTACTACAACATAAGTTGGTTTTCGAGCTTATTTTCTAAAATTGAATTTTGGTATTTTGTCCCATTTTGTTCGATATCGTTCCACTGTTGAGCAGCGGGGAGCTCCTCTTCATTTGGGGCACGGGGAAGGAGCCCCGCTCGCCCCCCTAATGGAAAATTTTAATTTGATCGTTTGCTAAAGTACATACGAACTCACATTATGAATCTTACAAGTAACACTATTTCAAGCGGACACTCAGATCTAGAAGCGATATATATATTTAAAATCAACATAAAAAACTGAGTTTGTGTGTAAAATATTAGGAGTCATTGGCCAGTGGTTTAGGAGAAATTGGCGGGGTTTTAATAGCATTATTTTTGGTACACCACTTATGAATAGCTGGTGCTGGTTTACACTCAATGCCGCGCGCACTACGGTGACAGAAAGTCAAATGACACTGATATCTGCACATCGCTATACTCATAGTCACCAGCGACCCACACTTGTACAGCCACTTACAATAATAAGTGGAGGTTGGAGTTATAAGAAATACTTGCTCTATCATCCAGCAGAATTGTTTCACTGTAAGCCTTATAGTTAGACAACCAACATAACAGTACAAATATGCGCCAAAACATGGCATGCCAAGATATTCTTTCACTTGGAGGAAGAAAGTTGAGTCCTTCAGCATCATATAGAGAACCACGAGATACATAGGAAAAAATCCCATTCTTGTCCTGTTCAAACACACAGAGAGAGATAAAAAAAAAACAAAGAGAAAGCTTGGAAGAAGACGGAGAAAGAGCGAAAAAAGAGGAGAAAACAAGGAAAGGGGGTAAGAAAAATGGAGCAATACATGGAAATAAATGAAATTTTAACGCTTATGAATGCACAGTCTTTCTCTCTCTCCCTCTGCCTCCCTCAGTCTTCTGTTTGTCTTCCTTTACTGGATAAATCTCTTTCAGTAGCAATCGCGAACATTATTTACAGCGCTTAATTCCTTGAAGAAAATAATTGGAAATCCGCACGCTGAATCGAACCTACCTTCAGAATGAGAGTCTGACAGTCTCAGTCTAGCAGAGTTGTTAGATCAGCAGCCAGACAGTCTACATAGGCTATAACAAAAGAGTTGTTAAATCAGCAACTAACTCGCTTCTCTGTTTATTTATATACATCCTAACTGTCAGTACCTACTTACTCCCCACGTTCCCATGGTCACTAATTTAAAATAATCTACGAAAATTCAAAAAAGCCATTATTAATAATAAATATAAACATATAAAAATATATTGTGTAAAAAAAATCTTATCCCCGCCGTGAATTGAACCAGGATTTTTTATTTAGTAAGTCAACGTGTTACCAATGTTCCACACTCGGATTTGGCAATAGGTGGTCTCACCGTTGTATTTAGTCATTCCGTGACATCCAGCCAAACACTGTAATGGAGAATCGTACTTTCAGAACCTCAAAAACTGCAGTGGTAAGAGAATCTAGCGTCCCGGTCGCGATTGTTTTTTTCAAATCAATCTTGCCATTTCAACGATGCTCCGAACGGAAATAACCGAAAAAAAGTTGGAGTACAATTTTAACAGCACTTTCGCGTATGCCCACCGCTAACCGGGGTCTGCGCCCCCCCCCCCCCTCCCCGCGGCTAACGAAACTACGCTCTCTTCGCATGAACTGTCCCTCCTTGGAAACCCCATTGTCGTTCGGTGTGCATCGTGCCCTGATGGGTTTATATACATACTAGCTTTTAGTGGTTAAACTCCACGTTCCCATGGTCACTTTTTACAGTAATTTTAGATAATGTCCAGCGCCTCAGTATCGCAATTCAGCGAGGGAATGTATCTTCTATTCTTGGTACGTTGCCTCCTGGGAAGGCATTAGACGAGATTTTCCTGCTTTAAAGATATTTTTTTTTTTACATTTTGTTTAAATACAATTGTTATTTTATTTATAAATGTTTATGTAAAATATTGGTTATTGTTCAATTGTAATTTGAATTAATTTTACCTTTCAATGCTGTTGTTTCGTTTGTTATATATATATATATATATATACAGATGCTTATCAGAATAATGGAAACACCTGAACGAAAGTGCAACTTACCAGATTAATATGGTGTCGGGCCACCTTTCGCCTTCAGAACAGCCTTGATGCGACGTGGGATGGAGGCATAGAGGTCGTGAATGGTAGCAAGTGGAATATTACACCATTCCTCGTGCAGGGCATCGGCCAGTTCTGTGAGAGAGGATGGAGGTGGAAATCGTCGCCGGAGTCGTGTTTCCAAGATGGACCACAGATGTTCAATTATGTTGAGATCTGGGGATTGGGCGGGCCAGGGGAGGTGTTGAACTTCATCCCGATGTTCCTCAAACCACGCTGCAACAACTCCAGCTGTGTGAATGGGTGCATTATCATCCTGGAATATGGCGTCATTGTCCGGGAACAACATCCGGACCATAGGATGCAAGTGGTCTCCTAAAATTGCGACATAATCGTTGGCAGTGATGCGTCCGCGAAGTGTGACCACAGGACCCAATGAAAACCATGATATTGCGGCCCACAGCATCACCGTGCCGCCGCCATGTTTCACAGTTGGGCGGAGACACTGCAGATCATACGCTTCTTTGGGCGTTCTCCACACATAAACACGGCCCGTGGTTTGGAATAGGGTGAATGGTGACTCATCCGACCATACCACACGTTTCCAGTCGTCAACGGTCCAAGTTGCATGGTCGCGGC